>VDFB02173415.1:0-35984 GCA_007258455.2 Sequoia sempervirens | reverse complement strand
ATGGATGTTAAACATGCAATGGTGAGTATGATATGATCCTAGAACTATTGAATCATGGAGAGGAGTAGCAAATAATGTTATTTATGTGGATAAGTAAAAAAAAATTTAGCTTGATTTTCTATGATTGTATATACTTTATTACATATGTGAGCAAGGTCATTGTAATTTGGTTGGTATGAAACATTATGCTTGGGTGGATAAAGGATGAATTGGGGTTGGTGTTGAGTTTGTTGCTTGTGTGATGTTGGGTTTGTTGCTTGTGTGATTGTGGGTAAAGGATGAGTTTCTTTTGGTGTTGAGTTTGTTTCTTGTGTGATGGTGGGTAAAGGATGAGTTTGGGTTGGTGTTGAGTTTGTTGATTGGGTGATGGTTGGTAAAGGATGAGTTTGGATTGGTGTTGAGTTTTTTTCTTGTGTGATTGTGGGTAAAGAATTAGAGGATTCTTTAGATGTCCCATGAGGTATGTAGGCAGTTCATTGATTGAAGGAAATCTAATAGACACTTGCACATGTATAACCTCAACAGTCTTGGTTTGATGTATCCCTAAGGAATGCATATCATTTTCTTGCACCATAATAGTCTCCCTAGGAAGTGAGTTGTTAGGAGAACAGTAATTCAAATGTTCTTGACATTCAAGGATTTGTTCTTCCGACATTTTGTCATCATAAGGGAGCTATCCATGGTTGAATTGTTTTGTTTTATGATGTTTTCCCACATAGGATTCTCATGATTTTCATTGATTGGATTGTGTAACACCATAATATCATCTTCACTAATAGGAGAGATATTAGGAGAGGGGAAAATTTGATTGTTTTCCATAGGTGAAATCACAATACTGTGCCTCACTTTTTCCCCAAGATGGACTTTATGATCAATATTTTTAGAATTATTTCATCCTGTCCAAGCTGTCAAACTAGTTAAGAATTTAAAGATGATGTGGAATCCATCTATCAGGAAATTTTTTTAGATTCTAAATATATTTTTATTTTATTTTCAAAATAAACTGTGAATCTTTCAAACATCTCCTTTTAATAACCAGGCTTTCAATAGAAAACAACATTTTAGAAAGTAACATTTTGGTACAACATAACTTTTTTCATAAAGGATAAAATTGTAATTTTGGAATGATCAACATCATCATCTAGGTAACGCATTTTTCATACTTTTGCTATTTTAATTAATTTTTAAATGCCAAGAACTTAGCACTTCTAAACAAAAATCAGTACAACATAACTTCTTTCCTACATATCAAAACCCATTTTTTATTTTTTTAGTGAAAAAATGACATCAATTCCTTGGGAAAGGGTACTTTTTGAAAAAAAATTATAATTTTTTACTATTTTCCACCTCTACAGAACAAAAAGCTTGATATTAGGAGAAAAACCTATGTTAAGTAAAAATTAAAAATTAAATACAAGATCAAATGAAAATATATTAAAACTATAGTTGTTGGAATGATCATTTGAAGAGATAAAATATTGTGAAAGATAATTTACAAATGACATTATCGAATCCCTCAAAAGGTAAACTAAATGTGTTTTCTTCTAGCATTTTGATAGGTGCGAAGGAGACTCCATTGTGGGTATGATTTAACACTAGAGGATTTATATCCAAGGGGATTTGATCTAAGGTATCTGATCTATCCCTCTGGGATTAAAACCATGTGATGGAACTCTACAAAATCATTATTTTTTCAAAATGATTTGCACAAAAACCAAAGAGCATGTCCCAAAGTGCTGAGATAATCTCATTGTAATAATTCCATAATATCATTATTCCTATCCATAGTACCCACTCCTAGTATGAGATTGAGGAAAGTTAAAACTAAGAGGTGCACTTGACATTGAAGCTTCCACTTCACAAGTTAGGGATCTCATGAAGGCATGACAAACAAGGATTTCATGTAAATGTCAGTTTGATCTTCATAAAATTGGATCCCTCCACTGTTAGAACACAGGGCTTAGAGAAATAGTTATAAACTCTAATCATTGGGCTTCTTTGATACTCCAAATATATTCTCCCACAACAAGCATTGACTATTCAGTTAAAATTATTGTCACAAATAGGGGAAGCATTGGGAGATAAATAGAGACTAGGTGTAGTGCCCTTCCACTTTTGCTCCTTCATCATATTCGAGTATGTGTGCCTAAATGAATTATGACATCATGTTGGTTTCTTGGTTGTCTTGTTTGATTAGCCTTGAGTTAGGTGATAAGTTAGTATTTTGATTAACTTGTCTAAGCAAGGTAATCAAGTTAGAATACCTTTTTAGGTAACTACGATAAAAAGTTAGAATTAAAATAATAATACGATACAAAGTATATGTTTATTAATAAACAATTAAATTATTTTATTTTATTAAAATTTTCCTAATATGGTATTCTATAAGGTATTACTATGAAAAGACAATTAATTTAATAAAGATAATTAGTGCCTAATGAGTGAGGTTAATTAAGAAATTTAAAAGTGAGAAAATATTAAAGTAAATAAAATATTAAAAATTTGAACTCAAGTTTGAATAAAGATAAAAGCAAGGAAATCAATTAAAAAAAATGGAAAAAGAACAATTTATTGCTAATAAATAAAAAATAAAAAAATAAAAACAAAAAAAATAAAGCAATCTAAGTGATAAGAGGATTTCCCCCACCTTAAGATAGGAAAAGCCAAAAAAAAGATAAAAAAAGTCTTCCTCGCACATGCACAAGATGGAAACAGAATTAAAAAGGAGAAATGGACCATATTCGAGGATCGGGGGTTTCCTTTTAAAAAAAATCTATCTTGTTGAAAGTTTCGGGGAATGGAGGGGGCTCCAATACTGGTTGGGAACGAAGGTCTCAGACGGGGGAAGAATAATCACAGTGTGTGTGGGAAACTTTAGAAAACAGAACAAAGGGGCCAATAGCCAAAGAAAAGGTGCATCACAATCCCTACAAGTATCATAGTTATTCTTTTAGCTCTGCCTGAATATATTTAGTCTTCTTTATTGATGAAGAACATTCTCATGTTTTCTTGATTAATTTGTCACTCATAACACTATATATTTGACAACTTTATTCTCAAATCTGCAATATATGACTTAGAGTCACGCAAATCTTCAATATATGATTAAAGACGTGACTCTGACTTAATGGTTTCAAGGCTAATAGGAAATCATGGGGTTGTTGTAAAATGGAACTTAATCTGAATCTTGGCTATCTAAAAGAAAAAGTATGCATTTTGTTGTTCACATCTAATACATGTAGATGTCTATTAAAGCTTTCTAAAGATATATATATTACTATGTTTTGGGTGTCTATTGTATAGATTATTATATTAGATTTAAACAAATATCAGAGGTTGCTCTTATTCCAAGCAAGAGTTTCCATGCATGAAAATACATTTAATGATCTGTCTCCCCTTTAGATTCCATTCTTGCGCAATCCATGGACTGGCAATTCTTTTATTCTATGTATCTAATATGCCCCTCATGTAGATCATAATATATAAAAATGATAAGAAGGCAAACCTTATACTAGTCGTAGGAGGATTGAGGCATGCATGGTAGTATCCTCAGGTCTCAGAAGTTTGGAAGAGCGAATTTATGAAAATTGTTCCTTGTTTCCCCTAATTAATATGCATTAGAAGAGTTCTATTTTAGAATCATTATCATCCTCTATTAAATCCATTCAACAAGGAAGCCCTCGATCTAGTTCGGCATATAAGAGACTGGAAACTTGGTGGATTTGATTTTGATCTATCATATAGAATCATGTTATCACAATGCTAGTTACGGTTCCTCTTTGCCTATCTTGTCCTTGAGCTCGATCATGTAGTTCTTTTGCTAGGGATGTGCCCTGGTTACATTTTGCATATTTTATGTATATCTTCAATGCACTGTACTTCACTGCAAGTCTATGTTCAAATTTTTTCTTAGCAGCGACCTCTTTGAGCACATAAGCTTTAAACCAGTAGTCCACACTCACTGTTCCTATTGTTTCGGTCTATTTTTGGGTCTTGCTTTAAACGTTGAAATCTCTCTAAAACATTCAAAAGATTTTCTTTAGTTACTCAGAGGTTCATCTCCTTGACTAGAAGAAATTAGGAAGGTATTATTAAAAAGGAAGTTTAAAAGTTTAGATAATCTTTCTAATTTCATTGTCCACCTACCTCAGCGGCGCAATGGAACATAATAGGAAATTTCAAAGGGTTTTAAATAATCTCCACAGTTTTCCTTTGTCAACCTATCTCGGCCCGGCTCTTGAACATAACGAGGAAATTTCATAAATAGCACAGCAGTTCTCAGGCAATTACATGGAGTTCGCGACGCGAAGAATAATTGTAAGCTATGCTTACAATGACTCTCCTTGATGCGTGGTGGTTGCTTCTAATTCAAATTCGCTTGGCGATCTCACGGAAACTTCGCCACCAAGCGAAATTAATGCGGTTCCGAGAAAAGAAAAGTTGTACATTAAGTCAAGTAATTGCACCTCACCCTATCTCCTTCTCTTCAAGCCTATGGATAACATTTGGGACTTGATAATAATGCAAGTAGATGGCGATATTTCCAAATTCAATAATTCACTTTCTAATATACTAGGCAGCTTTCGCGGCGGTTACAACATTTAGAGTTGAGGCATTGGCCGCAACTTAAGTGGCCCACAGGGAAACCATTGGCCAAAGCGAGTCACGGTGATTACAAAGGTGTAGTAATCCTTATAGCCATGAGAGTTTTATATGTATTGGTGGGATTACGTTGTGGTTATACTCTGTTTGCATTTAGTATATCTTTGTTTTTAATCTTTAGGGAAACACTCTTCTTAGCTGAGTTTGTCTATTTCAGGCAGTGAGCTATTTGACGTTTATGGCAATACCATACATATTGCTGCCAAGATTCAACTAAAACAAAATAAAATTATGTTGGAAATACTTTGCCTATATTCATTTTTATTCTCACGATCATATGACAGAATAACCTGTTGTTATGTCTGAACGAAAGTCCCTTCATTATTTCTGGGTACCTGTTATTATGCACATTAGGAGGAATAGTGCGGGGCCTATATTCACGATGGTTTCATTTAACATCACGGTAATCTCCATAAAGACAACATTTGTCTCTCGAATGTTTCTAAAGCCGTGGGATGTTGGAAAAAGTTTACATTTCTTAAGAACACTTTCTCTGCATGTCAGTCTTGAGATGGCTTCAAGTGAATGTCTTATTCCTCCCGTGTATGTGGAGCTTCTTTATTTCTATCTTACCATCACCCTATTCCCGTGTCTTCCTTACTTTTAAAAATAGGATAGATCCTATTATTTCTAATAGAAACGAGGGAGAATAGGAGAAGTATATTTTAAAATAATAATAATCATATCCCCTCTTGATCTTTCTCTTTCCTTCCCTTTGGGAAATTTAAAATAATAATAATAAAATAAATATATGTAAAAGTAATGGATTTTAAAATGCTTATATTTGTATAAATTATTACTTTATCTTTTAACTTTTAAATTTATTCTTTGGGAAATAAACATATAGATGTTATAGATATATTTGATTTATTTATTTATTTTTCTTTTAGTAAAATTAATAGTAATTTATTATCAGCAATAATAAGTGGTTAGAATAGGAAGTTTAATGATTAATAAGTAGATTTAATATATATACTTGGTTGTTTCCATTTTCATATAATTTTTTCCATATATTGGGGAATTAGTGAGTTTATATAAATGTTTATATCTTTTAGTAAAAGTGATAATCAACAATTAAAGGAAGAATCAATTAGATAATAGTATTTATTTTGTGTAAAATACAACATTTAGTTATCGTTATTATAAATGGCGAGAAAATGTTTGTGTAGATGATATGTTAAATTGCAAGTAAAATGTGTAATAACCATATGGTATCGTAGTAGATAGAATGTTGGCTTATGATTGAAGTAGCATATGAAAAGATATGGAATCTTAATGAATAGTAATGAATCTGTTGTTATTAATGTTAATGGAAAGTTAATTGGTTGAAGTTGATGATCTTTTAAGAGTTGATTTCCTTGTAACCTTATAGTTGAATGAGTAAATCCAAAATAGTTGACATTAGAGATTGAGTGGAGTGTTATTGTAAGTTATTAATTAGTCATTCTTTGACATGATTACTTGGTTTGGGTGTTTTACTCCATTAGTTTTGTGTCAGGGTTATGAATGATTGTTGATGGATCCTTTTGATGTGTATTTGTTTTGAGTTTACATTGATTTGACAAGTCTTTACTCTTTGAAATTTGGGTTGGAAAATTCTATATGTTGAAGTTTTATGTCGAAACTTTTACCCTAGTTTGTATGTTCTTGGTCCATCATTTTCTTGGACTTCCAGAGGCTTGAGATTATTGACAGTTGATGTTCTCTCTTTATGTGCCCTTGATGTGGCAAGTGTTTTGATATCATGATTTTAAAAGGGTTGTACATGAATTGTTGAGACTTTGATTATGTGTTTATAGCGAGATGGTTAATGCGTCGCATGGTTTGGTCTTGAGATTATTTGCTTTTTCGGATTATGGTACAACCCTTGCCTAGTTTGGTTTATATCAGGGGTCTTAGGGAGAGTGGCTCTTTGTGGGCGCCGGCGCCTCAGAATGAGGAAGGGCTCAGGATAACCCATGAAAGAGTAATTAAACAAGTGATAACCTAAACAATAGAATTTAGGGGGATGGGTAGTAAAACACACAAGATAATTAAAACTGGATTCCTCGTCTATGCATTAGGGCTAGCATAGACTAGTGATAGACTGAGAAGGCCGTGGTCGGCAAAGTTGTAGTCTCGTCTTCATGAGAGATTACCGGCTCCACATTATCTACCCTATGGTGTCGGCACCTCAGTTAGGAGGAAGGGCCAGTAGATCCATAGATGGGTGTCGGCGCCTCAGTTGGAGGAAGGGCCAAGAGAATCCCATGAGAGCTATGCGATGACACTCTCCACTAGACACCCTTGTTCTTGTTTCTTGTCACCTCTGGATATTGTAATCTTTATCTTGTTTCAGATTCTTGTGAAAATAATTTATGAATGTTCTTTGGTGACTTGCTTAATTGTTATTGCTTGGGTTAAATGCGATGAGTTTCATAGCTTTATTTGATTTTATTGACTCATGAATGTTGTTGATTATATCATTGTAATCCTTGAGTTTTATGATACCTTTGTATGATGACATTAGTCTTGTGGTTCCCTTTGTTTGAGGATATTCTTGGTTTGGGGTCTCTCTTCTTGTTGGCTCGCTGCTTGGGGGATGGGTCTTGGACCCATTGGTCAGTGGAATTTCAAAGTACCCCATTGGGTGCCAATTAGGATCGAGAGAGGTCTTGATTGGTGCTAGTTCGCGTGACTCGGAGTTGTATCCATCTTGGAGGCAATTGATCGTGTATTCATCTTCGGTTAATATCATGTTATCTTATTGTATGGTTTCCGTTCTTATTTGGAAACACTTTTGTATCATTGTACCTCTTGAACATTGTACTCTAATGTAATGTTAAACCTTGTGTGAATATTGGCCATGGTAGTTGTTATTCAATGTGTTGAGTTAATCATGTATATGTTGTATTTATGTACACAAATGGTTTCTTATCAATGATATATCATGTATATGTTACATTTATTAATTTTTACTTTGCTAGGGATTATATCTTTGGCTTTTATTCTTTATTGTCATTGTGTGGATCTAAGTCTCATAATGACTCCTCGTGTACCCCAAGGGATGCATGTGTTAGTGAATCTACTTAAATGAAATTCATGTTATGACTTAATGTGTATTACATGCATGTTATGTTAACTTAAAAAAAAAAAAGTGCGATAATTATTTTTTAATTGTCCTTTGGGGTTCGCACGACGGGGCATTACAACATGGTATCAGAGCATAGGTTCATACACTGGACACTATGTGTGCTAACTATGTAACCTTGCATTTAGTCCCTTGAGTCTAGAGTTTCACTTTACTGTTGTCATTGTTGTGAACCTGAGTTTCTTCTGTTAGCCGGTGTAGGGTTGAAGGTATAACAAACTGATAGGAAAGGATAGGACCCTCGGTGTAGTGCACAATGCACCGATATCCTTCCTGTCAGGGATGCACTATGGACCCTTGTGTTGTTGTGTGATGTGGTTTCTATTGATGTGAGTTTTGTGTGTGGATACATCAAGTGTGTGTGGAATCTCCCATTTTGTTGTCCTTGAGTGATGAATTATGTTTTCTTGATCTGTGAAGGTGTAATTTTTTTCCCTTTTTATTGAAATTGATGTGAGATTTGGTGTTGAATAATGGTTAAAATGGAGTTCTTTGTGTGAAAATGATGAGTTTTAATGAAGATGTGAGGTTGTGTGGATAATTATGCTATGATTTTTAGTAAAATATAGTATCTTGAGGTTAAGATGCAATTAGAATTATTGATACTAATGTGCAATGTTCTATTGTAGCTTTTAATTTACAGGAAGTTGGATTCAAAAATGTAGTAATGAAGGTAATGTAATTGTAATATGTAGGTATAGATACTTATAATGTCAAGTAGTAATTCATCTTGATACAATAGATGAATTAGGTTTATAGTTAGCATCCTTATGCGAATATTGCTTAACTAATAAGAGGTGTATTGTTTATGAGTTACTAGAATTATTTTGACTACAATGTGGTTTGGTGGGAGGGACAGTGTGGTATCACTCGCTCATGAGTGCCCTACTACACTGTGAATTCCTCTCACAGTGTGTTCTAATATATATATTGTGCACAACGTTTGTTTGCATGCGGGATTGCAGGAACTAAGTCTTGATTCCACCTGCATTGTCAGGACAGGGCGAGCATCCTAAACACCCAATGGGTCTGATGTGGAAAATAGGAGCTGACAAGAAGTTTCCCCAACCTAGTTCGTCATCCGTCTTTGTGTTTGGAAAATCAATTTGGTTGCAACCCCGTCACCACTTTTGTTTTGGTATTTTTGGTTTGTTTACTATTCATTGCTTCTTGACGACGTTTAATTGATGATTTAACTTATGATGATAGATGATATTTTTGTGTGACCATGTTTATGCTTAAGATCGACTTCCAGGAGTAAGTCAGTGCCTAGGGGGGGAGGATGTAGTGCACCTCCGCTTTTGCTCCTTCATCATATTTGAGTATGTGTGCCTAAATGAATTATGACGTCATGTTGGTTTCTTGGTTGCCTTGTTTGATTAGCCTTGAGTTAGGTGATAAGTTGGTATTTTGATTAACTTGTCTAAGCAAGGTAATCAAGTTAGAATACTTTTTTTTAGGTAACTATGATAAAAGCTAGAATTAAAATAATAATACAATACAAAGTATATGTTTATTAATAAATAATTAAATTAAATTATTTTAATAAAAAATTGCCTAATATGGTAGTCTATAAGGTATTACTATGAAAAGATAATTAATTTAGTAAAGATAATTAGTGCCTAATGAGTGAGTTTAATTAAGAAATTTAAAAGTCAGAAAATATTAAATTAAATAAAATATTAAAAATTAGACTCAAGTTTGAATAAAGATAAAAGCAAGGAAATCAATTTAAAAAATGGAAAAAAGAACAGTTTAGTGCTTATAAAATAAAATAAAATAATAAAGCATCATGATAAGATTTTGAATTAAGATAGAAAAGTGAAGAAAAGATAGAAAAGTCTTTCTCCTTGCACATGCACAGTTTGGGAAACGGAATTCCAAAGGAGAAACTTACCAAATTCGATGATCTTGTGTTTTCTTTTAAAAATCTATCTTGCTGAAAGTTTCGAGGGAGAGAGGGGGCTCCAATACTGGTGGGGAACAAAGGTCTCAGATGGGGGAAGAATAATCACAGTGGGTGTGTGGGAAACTTTAGAAAACAGAACAAAGGGGCCAATAGCCAAAGAAAAGGTGCATCACAATCCCTACAAGTATCATAGTTATTCTTTTAGCTCTGCCTGAATATATTTAGTCTTCTTTATTGATGAAGAACATTCTCATGTTTTCTTGATTAATTTGTCACTCATAACACTATATATTTGACAACTTTATTCTCAAATCTGCAATATATGACTTAGAGTCACGCAAATCTTCAATATATGATTAAAGACGTGACTCTGACTTAATGGTTTCGAAGCTAATAGGAAATCATGGGGTTGTTGTAAAATGGAACTTAATCTGAATCTCGGCTATCTAAAAGAAAAAGTATGCATTTTGTTGTTCACATCTAATACATGTAGATGTCTATTAAAGCTTTCTAAAGATATATATATTACTATGTTTTGGGTGTCTATTGTATAGATTATTATATTGGAAGAGATCAAAGCCATTGTAATCTCTCCCACCCCAAATTCCATTCTTGCGCAGTCCATGGACTGGCAATTCTTTTATTCTATGTATCTAATATGCCCCTCATGTAGATCATAATATATAAAAATGATAAGAAGGCAAACATTATACCATTCGTAGGAGGATTGAGGCATGCATTGTAGTATCCTCAGGTCTCAGAAGTTTGGAAGAGAAAATTTATGAAAATTGTTCCTTGTTTCCCCTAATTAATATGCATTAGAAGAGTTCTCTTTTAGAATCATTATCATCCTCTATTAAATCCATTCAACGAGGAAGCCCTTGATCTAGTTCGGCATATAAGAGACTGGAAACTTGGTGGATTCGATTTTGATCTATCATATAGAATCATGTTATCACAATGCTAGCTACGGTTCCTCTTTGCCTGTCTTGTCCTTGAGCTCGATCATGTAGTTCTTTTGCTAGGGATGTGCCCTGGTTACATTTTGCATATTTTATGTATATCTTCAATGCACTGTACTTCACTGCAAGTCTATGTTCAGATTTTTTCTTAGCAGCGACCTCTTTGAGCGCAGAAGCTTTAAACCAGTAGTCCACACACCCTGTTCCTGTTGTTTCGGTCTGTTTTTGAGTCTTGCTTTAAACGTTGAAATCTCTCTAAAATATTCAAAAGATTTTCTTTAGTTACTCAGAGGTTCATCTCCTTGACTAGAAGAAATTAGGAAGGTATTATTAAAAAGGAAGTTTAAAAGTTTAGATAATCTCTCTGATTTCATTGTCCACCTACCTCAGCCACGCACTGGAACATAATAGGAAATTTCAAAGGGTTTAAATGATCTCCTTGGTTTCACTGTCAACCTATCTTAGCCGCGCTCTTGAACATAACAGGAAATTACTAAGAATTAAATAACCTGCTTGATTCTACTGACATTCTGTCGCAGTTGCAGCACTTGAAAATAATTGGTAGCGATGTACTAACACAATGGGAGCTCTCATGATGCGTGGTGAAGTTTAACTTCTAAATTCAAATTTAAACCGTCTCTTTGACTAAGCCACCAAAGCGAGAAAAGCGTGCGAATTGAAAGAAAGGAGTTTGTACATTATTAAATTAGGGTAATTGCACGACCTATCTCCCTCTCTACTTTTGTGTGGATGCTTATTTGGGACTTGATAATAATGCAAGTAGATAGCGATGTTTCCTAAGTCCAATATCCACTTTCTAATATACTTGGCAACCTGTCACTGTTACAGTGTTCTGAGTTGAGGAATTGTACAGAGTTAAGTCGCTTATCTAAAACCATTGGCAAATCATCACAGCTGCAAAGGTGTAGTAAATCATATAGCCATGAGTTTATGTATTGATTGGGATTCGTTGTGGTTATACCCTAGTTGCATTTAGTATATCTTTGTTTTAGTCTTTAGGGAAACACTCTTCTTAGCTGAGTTTGTCTATTTCAGGCAGAGAGCTATTTGATGTTTATGGCACTATACCATACATATTGCTGCTAGGATTCAACTAAAATAAAACAAAAGTGTGTTGGAAATACTCTGCCTATATTTATTTTTATTCTCAAGATCATATGAAATGAATAATCATTTGTTATGTCTGAACGAAAGTCCCTTCATCATTTCTGGGTATCTGTTATTGTGCAGATTAGAATAGTCAGGCCTATATTTCGATGGTTTCATTTAACATCACCGGTAATCTCCATAGGAACACTGTCTCTCGAATGTTTCTAAAGCCGTAGGATGTTGGAAAAAGTTTTACATTTCTTAGAACACTTTCTCGCATCAGTCTTGCAGATGGCTTCAAGTGAATGTGGACCTTATTCCTCCCATATGTATGTAGACTTCTTTATTTTCTATCTTACCATCACCCTATTCCCCGTGTCTTCCTTACTTTTAAAAATAAAGAATAGATCCTATTATTTCTAATAAGAAAATAAGGGAGAATACGAAGTATAAGTGATTTTAAAATAATAATAATCATATCCCTCTTGATCTTTTCTCCTTTCCTTCCCTTTGGGGAAATTTAAAAATAATAATAATAAAATAAATATATGTAAAAGTAATGAATTTTAAAATGCTTATATTTGTATAAATTATTACTTTATCTTTTAACTTTTAAATTTATTCTTTGGGAAATAAACATATAGATGTTATAGATATATTTTATTTATTTATTTATTTTTCTTTTAGTAAAATTAATAGTAATTTATTATCGAGAAGCAATAATAAATTAGTTAGAATAGGAGTTTAATGATTAATAAGTAGATTTTAATATATATACTTGGATTTGTTTCCATTTTCATATACTTTTTTTTTCCATATATTGGGAATTAGTGAGTTTAAATAAATGTTTATATCATTTAGTAAAAGTGATAATCAACAATTAAAGGAAGATTCAATTAGATAATAGTATTTTTTCTTTTGTGTAAAATACAACGTTTAGTTATCATTATTATAAATGGCGAGAAAATGTTTGTGTAGATGATACGTTAAATTGCAAGTAAAATGTGTAACAACCATATGGTATCATAGTAGATAGAATGTTGGCTTATGGTTGAAGTAGCATATGAAAAGATATGGAATCTTAATGAATAGCAATGAGTCTGTTGTTATTAATGTTAATGGAAAGTTAATTGGTTGAAGTTGATGTCCTTTTAAGAGTTGTGTTCCTTGTAACCTTTATAGTTGAATGGTAAATCAAAATAGTTGACATTATAGATTAGTGGATGTTATTGTAAGTTATTAATTAGTCATTCTTTGACATGATTACTTGGTTCAGGGGTGTTTTTACTCCATTAGTTTTGTGTCAGGGTTATGAATGATTGTTGATGGATCCTTTTGATGTGTATTCGTTTTGAGTTTACATTGATTTGACAAGTCTTTACTCTTTGAAATTTGGGTTGGAAAATTCTATATGTTGAAGTTTTATGTCAAAACTTTTACCCTAGTTTGTATGTTCTTGGTCCATCATTTTCTTGGACTTCCAGAGGCTTGAGATTATTGACAGTTGATGTTCTCTCTTTATGTGCCCTTGATGTGCAAGTGTTTTGATATCATGATTTTAAAAGGGTTGTACATGAATTGTTGAGACTTTGATTATGTGTTTATAGCGAGATGGTTAATGCCTCGCATGGTTTGGTCTTGAGATTATTTGCTTTTTCGGATTAGGGTACAACGCTTGCCTAGTTTGGTTTATGTTAGGGGTCTTAGGGAGAGTGGCTCTTTGTGGGCGCCGACGCCTCAGAATGAGGAAGGGCTTAGGATAACCCATGAAAGAGTAATTAAACAAGTGATAACCTAAACAATAGAATTTAGGGGGATGGGTAGTAAAACACACAAGATAATTAAAACTGGATTCCTCGTCTATGCATTATGGCTACCATAGACTAGTGATAGACTGAGAAGGCCGTGGTCGGCAAAGGTGTAGTCTCGTCTTCATGAGAGATTACCGGCTCCGCATTAGCTACCCTATGGTGCCGGTGCCTCAGTTAGGAGGAAGGGCCAGTAGATCCATAGATGGGTGTCGGTGCCTTAGTTGGAGGAAGGGACAAGAGAATCCCATGAGAGCTATGCGATGACACTCTCCACTAGACATCCTTGTTCTTGTTTTTTGTCACCTCTGGATATTGTAATCTTTATGTTGTTTCAGATTCTTGTGAAAATAATTTATGAATGTTCTTTGGTGACTTGCTTAATTGTTATTGCTTGGGTTAAATGCGATGAGTTTCATAGCTTTATTTGATTTTATTGACTCATGAATGTTGTTGATTATATCATTGTAATCCTTGAGTTTTATGATACCTTTGTATGACGTTGAGTCTTGTGGTTCCCTGTTTGGATATTCTTGGTTGAGGTCTCTTCTTGTCAGCTCCTTAGCACGGGGGATGGGTCTTCGGACGTACGTGGTCGGGTGGAACATGCTAAGCACCCCATTGGGTCCCCAATCGAGGATCGAGAGGTGCAGATTGGTGCTAGTTGCGGCGACTCCAGAGTTGTATCCGTCTTGGAGCTAGTTGATACTGTGTATTCATCTTTCAGTTGTATCATGTTATCTTATTGTATGGTTTCTGTTCTTATTTGGAAACACTTTGTATCATTGTACCTCTTGAACATTGTACTGTAATGTAACTTGAAACCTTGTGTGAATATTGGCCATGGTAGTTGTTATTCAATGTGTTGAGTTAATCATGTATACGTTGTATTTATGTACACAAATGGTTTCTTATCATTGATATATTATGTATGTGTTACATTTAATAATGTTTACTTTGTTATGGATTATATTCTTGGCTTTTATTCTTTATTGTCGATGTGTGGATCTAAGTCTCGTAATGACTCCTCGTGTACCCCAAGGGATGTATGTTTTAATGAATCTACTTAAATGAAATTCATGTTATGACTTAATGTGTATTACAAGTATGTTATGTTAACTTTAAAAAAAAAAAATTGCAGTAATTATTGTTTAATTGTCCTTTGGGGTTCGCACGACGGGGCATTACAACATGGTATCAGAGCATAGGTTCATACACTGGACACTATGTGTGCTAACTATGTAACCTTACATTTAGTCCCTTGAGTCTAGAGTTTCACTTTACTGTTGTCATTGTTGTGAACCTGAGTTTCTTCTGTTAGCCGGTGTAGGGTTGAAGGTACAACAAACTGATAGGAAAGGATAGGACCCTTGGTGTAGTGCGCAATGCACCGATATCCTTCCTGTCAGGGATGCACTATGGACCCTTGTGTTGTTGTGTGATGTGGTTTCTATTGATGTGAGTTATGTGTGTGAATACGTCAAGTGTGTGTGGAATCTCCCATTTTGTTGTCCTTGAGTGATGAATTATGTTTTCTTGATCTGTGAAGGTGTAATTTTTTTCCCTTTTTATTGAAATTGATGTGAGATTTGGTGTTGAATAATGGTTAAAATGGAGTTCTTTGTGTGAAAATGATGAGTTTTAATGAAGATGTGAGGTTGTGTGGATAATTATGCTATGATTTTTAGTAAAATATAGTATCTTGAGGTTAAGATGTAATTAGAATTATTGATACTAATTTGCAATGTTCTATTGTAGCTTTTAATTTACAGGAAGTTGGCTTCAGAAATGTAGTAATGAAGGTAATTTAATTGTAATATGTAGGTATAGATACTTATAATGTCAAGTAGTAATTCATTTTGATACATTAGATGAATTAGGTTTATAGTTAGCATCCTTATGCGAATATTGCTTAACTAATAAGAGGTGTATTGTTTATGAGTTACTAGAATTATTTTGACTACTATGTGGTTTGGTGGGAGGGACAGTGTGTTATCACTCGCTCATGAGTGCCCTACTACACTGTGAATTCCTCTCACAGTGTGTTCTAATATATATATTGTGCACAACATTTGTTTGCATGTAGGATTGCAGGAACTAAGTCTAGATTTCACCTGCATTGTCAGGACAGGGCGAGCATCCTAAACACCCAATGGGTCTGATGTGGAAAACATGAGCTGACAAGAAGTTTCCCCAACCTAGTTCGTCATCCGTCTTTGTGTTTGGAAAATCAGTTTGGTTGCAACCCCGTCACCACTTTTGTTTTGGTATTTTTGGTTTGTTTACTATTCATTTCTTCTTGACGACGTTTAATTGATGATTTAACTTATGGTGATTGATGATATTTTTGTGTGACCATGTTTATGCTTAAGATTGACTTCCAAGAGTAAGTCAGAGCCTAGGGGGGAGGATGTAGTGCCCCTCCGCTTTTGCTCCTTCATCATATTTGAGTATGTGTGCCTAAATGAATTATGACGTCATGTTGGTTTCTTGGTTGCCTTGTTTGATTAGCCTTGAGTTAGGTGATAAGTTGGTATTTTGATTAACTTGTCTAAGCAAGGTAATCAAGTTAGAATACTTTTTATTAGTTAACTATGATAAAAGTTACAATTAAAATAATAATACAATACAAAGTATATGTTTATTAATAAATAATTAAATTAAATTATTTTAATAAAAATTTGCCTAATATGGTAGTCTATAAGGTATTACTATGAAAAGATAATTAATTTAGTAAAGATAATTAGTGCCTAATGAGTGAGTTTAATTAAGAAATTTAAAAGTCAGAAAATATTAAATTAAATAAAATATTAAAAAATTTGAACTCAAGTTTGAATAAAAATAAAAGCAAGGAAATCAATTAAAAAATGGAAAAAGAACAGTTTATTGCTAATAAATAAAATAAAAATAAAAATAATAAAGCATCATGATAAGATTTGGAATTAAGATAGAAAAGCAAAGGAAAGATAAAAAAGTCTTCCTCCTTGCATATGCAGAGGATGGAAACGGAATTCCAAAGGAGAAATTTACCATATTCGATGATCTTGTGTTTTCTTTTGAAAATCTATCTTGCTGAAAATTTCTGATGATAGAGGGGGCTCCATTACTGGTTGGGAACGAAGGTTTCAGATGGGGGAAGAATAATCATAGTGTGTGTGTGGGAAACTTCAGAAAATAGAACAAAGGGGCTAATAGCCAAAGAAAAGGTTCATCACAATCCCTACAAGTATCATAGGTATTCTTTTAGCTCTGCCTGAATATATTTAGTCTTCTTTATTGATGAAGAACATTCTCATGTTTTCTTGATTAATCTGTCACTCATAACACTATATATTTGACAACTTTATTCTCAAATCTTCATTATATGACTTAGAGTCACGCAAATCTTCAATATATGATTTAAAGTTGTGACTCTGACTTAATGGTTTCGAAGCTAATAGGAAATCATGGGGCTGTTGTAAAATGGAACTTAATCTGAATCTCGACTATTTAAAAAAATAGTATGCATTTTGTTGTTCAGATCTAATACATGCAGGAGGAATAATGAAAATGTCTATTAAAGCTTTCTAAAGATATATATATATATATATATATATATATATATATATATATATATATATATATATATATTACTATGTTTTGGGTGTCTATTGTATAGATTATTATATTAGATTTAAATAAATATCAGAGGTTGCTCTTATTCCAAGCAAGAGTTTCCATGCAAGAAAATGCATTTAATGATCTCTCTCCCCTTTAGATTCCATTCTTGCGCAGTCCATGGACTGGCAATTCTTTTATTCTATGTATCTAATATGCCCCTCATGTAGATCATAATATATAAAAATGATAAGAAGGAAAACCGTATACCATTCATAGGAGGATAGAGGCATGCATGGTAGTAACCTTAGGTCTCAGAAGTTTGGAAGAGTGAATTTATGAAAATTGTTCCTTGTTTCCCCTAATTAATATGCATTAGAAGAGTTCTCTTTTAGAATCATTATCATCCTCTATTAAATCCATTCAACGAGGAAGCCCTTGATTTAGTTCGGCATATAAGAGACTGGAAAATTGGTGGATTCGATTTTGAACTATCATATAGAATCATGATATCACAATGCTAGCTACGGTTCCTCTTTGCCTATCATGTCCTTGAGCTCGATCATGTAGTTTCTTTTGCTAGCGATGTGCCCTGGTTACATTTTGCATATTTTATGTATATCTTCAATGCACTGTACTTCACTGCAAGTCTATGTTCAATTTTTTTTCTTAGCAGCGACCTCTTTGAGCGCATAAGCTTTAAACCAGTAGTCCACACACCCTGTTCCTGTTGTATCGGTATATTTTTGAGTCTTGCTTTAAACGTTGAAATCTCTCTAAAATATTCAAAATATTTTCTCTAGATACTAAGAGGTTCATCTCCTTGACTAGAAGAAATTAGGAAGGTATTATTCAAAGGAAGTTTAAAAGTTTAGATAATCTCTCTGATTTCATTGTCCACCTACCTCAGCCGTGCAATGGAACATAATAGGAAATTTCAAAGGGTTTAAATAATCTCCCTGGTTTCACTGTCAACCTATCTCAGCCGCGCTCTTGAACATAACAGGAAATTTCTAAGAATTAAATAACCTGCTTGATTCGACTGACATTCTGTCGCAGTTGCAGCACTTGAAAATAATTATTAGCAATGTACTAACACAATAGGGAGCTCTCCTTGATTGTGGTGAATTTTAACTTCGAAATTCAAATTTAAACGCGTCTCTGGAAACTCGCCACCAAACAGAAAAGCGTGCAGTTCAGAAAAGAAAAGTTGTACATTATTAAGTCACGTAATTGCACCTGACCTATCTCCTTCTCTTCAAGCCTGTGGATAACATTTGGGACTTGATAATAATGCAAGTAGATAGCGATATTTCCAAATTCCAATATTCACTTTCTAATATACTAGGCAACCTGCGACAGTTACAACATTTACAGTTGAGGCATTGTACAGAGTTAAGTAGCTTACCTAAAACCATTGGCAAACCGTCACAGTTACAAAGGTGTAGTAAATCATATAGCCATGAGTTTATGTATTGATTGGGATTCATTGTGGTTATACTCTGTTTGCATTTAGTATATCTTTGTTTTAGTCTTTAGGGAAACACTCTTCTTAGCCGAGTTTGTCTATTTCAGACAGAGAGCTATTTGATGTTATGGCACTATACCATACATATTGCTGCCAGGATTCAACTGAAACAAAACAAAAGTGTGTTGGAAATACTCTGCCTATATTCATTTTTATTTTCATGATCATATGACAGAATAATCTGTTGTTATGTCTGAACGAAAGTGCCTTCATCATTTCTGGGTATCTGTTATTGTGCACATTAGAATAGTGCAGGCCTATATTTCTGATGGTTTCATTTAACATCACCAGTAATCTCCATAGGAACACTCTCTCTCGAATGTTTCTAAAGCCGTAGAATGTTGGAAAAAGTTTTACATTTCTTAGAACACTTTCTCTCGCATCAGTCTTGCAAATGGCTTCAAGTGAATGTGCACCTTATTCCTCCCACGTGTATGTAGACTTCTTTATTTTCTATCTTACCATCACCCTATTCCCCGTGTCTTCCTTACTTTTAAAAATAAAGGATAGATCCTATTATTTTTAATAAGAAAATAAGGGAGAATACGAAGTATAAGGGATTTTAAAATAATAATAATCATATCCCTCTTGATCTTTTCTCCTTTCCTTCCCTTTGGGGAAATTTAAAAATAATAATAATAAAATAAATATATGTAAAAGTAATGGATTTTAAAATGCTTATATTTGTATAAATTATTACTTTATCTTTTAACTTTTAAATTTATTCTTTGGGAAATAAACATATAGATGTTATAGATATATTTTATTTATTTATTTATTTTTCTTTTAGTAAAATTAATAGTAATTTATTATCGAGAAGCAATAATAAATTAGTTAGAATAGGAGTTTAATGATTAATAAGTAGATTTTAATATATATACTTGGATTTGTTTCCATTTTCATATACTTTTTTTTCCATATATTGGGAATTAGTGAGTTTAAATAAATGTTTATATCATTTAGTAAAAGTGATAATCAACAATTAAAGGAAGATTCAATTAGATAATAGTATTTTTTCTTTTGTGTAAAATACAACGTTTAGTTATCATTATTATAAATGGCGAGAAAATGTTTGTGTAGATGATACGTTAAATTGCAAGTAAAATGTGTAACAACCATATGGTATCATAGTAGATAGAATGTTGGCTTATGGTTGAAGTAGAATATGAAAAGATATGGAATCTTAATGAATAGCAATGAGTCTGTTGTTATTAATGTTAATGGAAAGTTAATTGGTTGAAGTTGATGTCCTTTTAAGAGTTGTGTTCCTTGTAACCTTTATAGTTGAATGGTAAATCAAAATAGTTGACATTATAGATTAGTGCGTGTTATTGTAAGTTATTAATTAGTCATTCTTTGACATGATTACTTGGTTCAGGGCTGTTTTTACTCCATTAGTTTTGTGTCAGGGTTATGAATGATTGTTGATGGATCCTTTTGATGTGTATTCATTTTGAGTTTTCATTGATTTGACAAGTCTTTACTCTTTGAAATTTGGGTTGGAAAATTCTATATGTTGAAGTTTTATGTCGAAACTTTTACCCTAGTTTGTATGTTCTTGGTCCATCATTTTCTTGGACTTCCAGAGGCTTGAGATTATTGACAGTTGATGTTCTCTCTTTATGTGCCCTTGATGTGGCAAGTGTTTTGATATCATGATTTTAAAAGGGTTGTACATGAATTGTTGAGACTTTGATTATGTGTTTATAGCGAGATGGTTAATGCCTCGCATGGTTTGGTCTTGAGATTACTTGCTTTTTTGGATTACGGTATAACCCTTGCCTAGTTTGGTTTATGTTAGGGGTCTTAGGGAGAGTGGCTCTTTGTGGGCACCGGCGCGTCGGAATGAGGAAGAGCTCAGGATAACCCATGAAAGAGTAATTAAACAAGTGATAACCTAAACAATAGAATTTAGGGGGATGGGTAGTAAAACACACAAGATAATTAAAACTGGATTCCTCGTCTATGCATTAGGGCTACCATAGACTAGTGATAGACTGAGAAGGTCGTGGTCGGCAAAGTTGTAGTCTCGTCTTCATGAGAGATTACCGGCTCCGCATTAGCTACCCTATGGTGCCGGCGCCTCAGTTAGGAGGAAGGGCCAGTAGATCCATAGATGGGTGTCGGCGCCTCAGTTGGAGGAAGAGCCAAGAGAATCCCATGAGAGCTATGCGATGACACTCTCCACTAGACACCCTTGTTCTCGTTTCTTGTCACCTCTGGATATTGTAATCTTTATGTTGTTTTAGATTCTTGTGAAAATAATTTATGAATGTTCTTTGGTGACTTGCTTAATTGTTATTTCTTGGGTTAAATGCAATGAGTTTCATAGCTTTATTTGATTTTATTGACTCATGAATGTTGTTGATTATATCATTGTAATCCTTGAGTTTTATGATACCTTTGTATGACGTTGAGTCTTGTGGTTCCCTGTTTGGATGTTCTTGGTTGAGGTCTCTTCTTGTCAGCTCCTTAGCACGGGGGATGGGTCTTTGGACCCACGTGGTCGGGTGGAACGTGCTAAGCACCCCATTGGGTCCCCAGTTGAGGATCGAGAGGTGCAGATTGGTGCTAGTTGCGGCGACTCCAGAGTTGTATCCATCTTGGAGCCAGTTGATACTGTGTATTCATCTTTCAGTTGTATCATGTTATCTTATTGTATGGTTTCTGTTCTTATTTGGAAACACTTTGTATCATTGTACCTCTTGAACATTGTACTGTAATGTAACGTTAAACCTTGTGTGAATATTGGCCATGGTAGTTGTTATTCAATGTGTTGAGTTAATCATGTATACGTTGTATTTATGTACACAAATGGTTTCTTATCATTGATATATTATGAATGTGTTACATTTAATAATGTTTACTTTGTTATGGATTATATTCTTGGCTTTTATTCTTTATTGTTGATGTGTGGATCTAAGTCTCGTAATGAATCCTCGTGTACCCCAAGGGATGTATGTTTTAATGAATCTACTTAAATGAAATTCATGTTATGACTTAATGTGTATTACAAGTATGTTATGTTAACATTAAAAAAAAAATTGCATTAATTATTGTTTAATTGTCCTTTGGGGTTCGCACGATGGGGCATTACAACATGGTATCAGAGCATAGGTTCATACACTAGACACTATGTGTGCTAACTATGTAACCTTGCATTTAGTCCCTTGAGTCTAGAGTTTCACTTTACTGTTGTCATTGTTGTGAACCTGAGTTTCTTCTGTTAGCCGGTGTAGGGTTGAAGGTACAACAAACTGATAGGAAAGGATAGGACCCTCGATGTAGTGCACAATGCACCGATATCCTTCCTGTCAGGGATGCACTATGGACCCTTGTGTTGTTGTGTGATGTGGTTTCTATTGATGTGAGTTATGTGTGTGAATACGTCAAGTGTGTGTGGAATCTCCCATTTTGTTGTCCTTGAGTGATGAATTATGTTTTCTTGATCTGTGAAGGTGTAATTTTTTTCCCTTTTTATTGAAATTGATGTGAGATTTGGTGTTGAATAATGGTTAAAATGGAGTTCTTTGTGTGAAAATGATGAGTTTTAATGAAGATGTGAGGTTGTGTGGATAATTATGCTATGATTTTTAGTAAAATATAGTATCTTGAGGTTAAGATGCAATTAGAATTATTGATACTAATGTGCAATGTTCTATTGTAGCTTTTAATTTACAGGAAGTTGGCTTCAGAAATGTAGTAATGAAGGTAATGTAATTGTAATATGTAGGTATAGATACTTATAATGTCAAGTAGTAATTCATTTTGATACATTAGATGAATTAGGTTTATAGTTAGCATCCTTATGCGAATATTGCTTAACTAATAAGAGGTGTATTGTTTATGAGTTACTAGAATTATTTTGACTACTATGTGGTTTGGTGGGAGGGACAGTGTGGTATCACTCGCTCATGAGTGCCCTACTACACTGTGAATTCCTCTCACAGTGTGTTCTAATATATATATTGTGCACAACGTTTGTTTGCATGTAGGATTGCAGGAACTAAGTCTTGATTCCACCTGCATTGTCAGGACAGGGCGAGCATCCTAAACACCCAATGGGTCTGATGTGGAAAATAGGAGCTGACAAGAAGTTTCCCCAACCTAGTTCGTCATCCGTCTTTGTGTTTGGAAAATCAGTTTGGTTGCAACCCCGTCACCACTTTTGTTTTGGTATTTTTGGTTTGTTTACTATTCATTGCTTCTTGACGACGTTTAATTGATGATTTAACTTATGGTGATTGATGATATTTTTGTGTGACCATGTTTATGCTTAAGATCGACTTCCAGGAGTAAGTCAGAGCCTAGGGGGGGAGGATGTAGTGCCCCTCCGCTTTTGCTCCTTCATCATATTTGAGTATGTGTGCCTAAATGAATTATGACGTCATGTTGGTTTCTTGGTTGCCTTGTTTGATTAGCCTTGAGTTAGGTGATAAGTTGGTATTTTGATTAACTTGTCTAAGCAAGGTAATCAAGTTAGAATACTTTTTTTTAGGTAACTATGATAAAAGTTACAATTAAAATAATAATACAATACAAAGTATATGTTTATTAATAAATAATTAAATTAAATTATTTTAATAAAAATTTGCCTAATATGGTAGTCTATAAGGTATTACTATGAAAAGATAATTAATTTAGTAAAGATAATTAGTGCCTAATGAGTGAGTTTAATTAAGAAATTTAAAAGTCAGAAAATATTAAATTAAATAAAATATTAAAAAATTTGAACTCAAGTTTGAATAAAAATAAAAGCAAGGAAATCAATTAAAAAATGGAAAAAGAACAGTTTATTGCTAATAAATAAAATAAAAATAAAAATAATAAAGCATCATGATAAGATTTGGAATTAAGATAGAAAAGCGAAGAAAAGATAAAAAAGTCTTCCTCCTTGCACATGCAGAGGATGGAAACGGAATTCCAAAGGAGAAATTTACCATATTCGATGATCTTGTGTTTTCTTTTGAAAATCTATCTTGCTGAAAATTTCTGATGATAGAGGGGGCTCCATTACTGGTTGGGAACGAAGGTCTCAGATGGGGGAAGAATAATCACAGTGTGTGTGTGGGAAACTTCAGAAAACAGAACAAAGGGGCCAATAGCCAAAGAAAAGGTTCATCACAATCCCTACAAGTATCATAGGTATTCTTTTAGCTCTACCTGAATATATTTAGTCTTCTTTATTGATGAAGAACATTCTCATGTTTTCTTGATTAATCTGTCACTCATAACACTATATATTTGACAACTTTATTCTCAAATCTTCATTATATGACTTAGAGTCACGCAAATCTTCAATATATGATTTAAAGTCGCGACTCTGACTTAATGGTTTCGAAGCTAATAGGAAATCATGGGGCTGTTGTAAAATGGAACATAATCTGAATCTCGACTATTTAAAAAAATAGTATGCATTTTGTTGTTCAGATCTAATACATGCAGGAGGAATAATGAAAATGTCTATTAAAGCTTTCTAAAGATATATATATTACTATGTTTTGGGTGTCTATTGTATAGATTATTATATTAGATTTAAATAAATATCAGAGGTTGCTCTTATTCCAAGCAAGAGTTTCCATGCAAGAAAATGCATTTAATGATCTCTCTCCCCTTTAGATTCCATTCTTGCGCAGTGCATGGACTGGCAATTCTTTTATTCTATATATCTAATATGCCCCTCATGTAGATCATAATATATAAATTTGATAAGAAGGAAAACCGTATACAATTTGTAGGAGGATCGAGGCATGCATGTTAGTATCCTCAGGTCTCAGAAGTTTGGAAGAGTGAATTTATGAAAATTGTTCCTCGTTTCCCCTAATTAATATGCATTAGAAGAGTTCTCTTTTAGAATCATTATCATCCTCTATTAAATCCATTCAACGAGGAAGCCCTTGACCTAGTTCGGCATATAAGAGACTGGAAAATTGGTGGATTCGATTTTGAACTATCATATAGAATCATGTTATCACAATGCTAGCTACGGTTCCTCTTTGCCTGTCATGTCCTTGAGCTCGATCATGTAGTTTCTTTTGCTAGCGATGTGCCCTGGTTACATTTTGCATATTTTATGTATATCTTCAATGCACTGTACTTCACTGCAAGTCTATGTTCAAATTTTTTCTTAGCAGCGACCTCTTTGAGCGCATAAGCTTTAAACCAGTAGTCCACACACCCTCTTCCTGTTGTATCGGTATATTTTTGAGTCTTGCTTTAAACGTTGAAATCTCTCTAAAATATTCAAAAGATTTTCTATAGATACTAAGAGGTTCATCTCCTTGACTAGAAGAAATTAGGAAGGTATTATTAAAAGGAAGTTTAAAAGTTTAGATAATCTCTCTGATTTCATTGTCCACCTACCTCAGCCGTGCAATGGAACATAATAGGAAATTTCAAAGCGTTTAAATAATCTCCCTGGTTTCACTGTCAACCTATCTCAGCCGCGCTCTTGAACATAACAGGAAATTTCTAAGAATTAAATAACCTGCTTGATTCTACTGACATTCTGTCGCAGTTGCAGCACTTGAAAATAATTGTTAGCAATGTACTAACACAATAGGGAGCTCTCCTTGATCATGGTGAAGTTTAACTTCTAAATTCAAATTTAAACGCGTCTCTGGAAACTCGCCACCAAACAGAAAAGCGTGCAGTTCAGAAAAGAAAAGTTGTACATTATTAAGTCACGTAATTGCACCTCACCTATCTCCTTCTCTTCAAGCCTGTGGATAACATTTGGGACTTGATAATAATGCAAGTAGATAGCGATATTTCCAAATTCCAATATTCACTTTCTAATATACTAGGCAACCTGCGACAGTTACAACATTTAGAGTTGAGGCATTGTACAGAGTTAAGTAGCTTACCTAAAACCATTGGCAAACCGTCACAGTTACAAAGGTGTAGTAAATCATATAGCCATGAGTTTATGTATTGATTGGGATTCGTTGTGGTTATACTCTGTTTGCATTTAGTATATCTTTGTTTTAGTCTTTAGGGAAACACTCTTCTTAGCTGAGTTTGTCTATTTCAGACAGAGAGCTATTTGACGTTATGGCACTATACCATACATATTGCTGCCAGGATTCAACTGAAACAAAACAAAAGTGTGTTGGAAATACTCTGCCTATATTCATTTTTATTCTCACGATCATATGACAGAATAATCTGTTGTTATGTCTGAACGAAAGTCCCTTCATCATTTCTGGGTATCTGTTATTGTGCACATTAGAATAGTGCAGGCCTATATTTCTGATGGTTTCATTTAACATCACCAGTAATCTCCATAGGAACACTATCTCTCGAATGTTTCTAAAGCCGTAGGATGTTGGAAAAAGTTTTACATTTCTTAGAACACTTTCTCTCGCATCAGTCTTGCAGATGGCTTCAAGTGAATGTGCACCTTATTCCTCCCACGTGTATGTAGACTTCTTTATTTTCTATCTTACCATCACCCTATTCCCCGTGTCTTCCTTACTTTTAAAAATAAAGGATAGATCCTATTATTTCTAATAAGAAAATAAGGGAGAATACGAAGTATAAGGGATTTTAAAATAATAATAATCATATCCCTCTTGATCTTTTCTCCTTTCCTTCCCTTTGGGGAAATTTAAAAATAATAATAATAAAATAAATATATGTAAAAGTAATGGATTTTAAAATGCTTATATTTGTATAAATTATTACTTTATCTTTTAACTTTTAAATTTATTCTTTGGGAAATAAACATATAGATGTTATAGATATATTTTATTTATTTATTTATTTTTCTTTTAGTAAAATTAATAGTAATTTATTATCGAGAAGCAATAATAAATTAGTTAGAATAGGAGTTTAATGATTAATAAGTAGATTTTAATATATATACTTGGATTTGTTTCCATTTTCATATACTTTTTTTTCCATATATTGGGAATTAGTGAGTTTAAATAAATGTTTATATCATTTAGTAAAAGTGATAATCAACAATTAAAGGAAGATTCAATTAGATAATAGTATTTTTTCTTTTGTGTAAAATACAACGTTTAGTTATCATTATTATAAATGGCGAGAAAATGTTTGTGTAGATGATATGTTAAATTGCAAGTAAAATGTGTAACAACCATATGGTATCGTAGTAGATAGAATGTTGGCTTATGGTTGAAGTAGCATATGAAAAGATATGGAATCTTAATGAATAGCAATGAGTCTGTTGTTATTAATGTTAATGGAAAGTTAATTGGTTGAAGTTGATGTCCTTTTAAGAGTTGTGTTCCTTGTAACCTTTATAGTTGAATGGTAAATCAAAATAGTTGACATTATAGATTAGTGCGTGTTATTGTAAGTTATTAATTAGTCATTCTTTTACATGATTGCTTGGTTTAGGGGTGTTTTTACTCCATTAGTTTCGTGTCAGGGTTATGAATGATTGTTGATGGATCCTTTTGATGTGTATTCTTTTTGAGTTTACATTGATTTGACAAGTCTTTACTCTTTGAAATTTGGGTTGGAAAATTCTATATGTTGAAGTTTTATGTCGAAACTTTTACCCTAGTTTGTATGTTCTTGGTCCATCATTTTCTTGGACTTCCAGAGGCTTGAGATTATTGACAGTTGATGTTCTCTCTTTATGTGCCCTTGATGTGGCAAGTGTTTTGATATCATGATTTTAAAAGGGTTGTACATGAATTGTTGAGACTTTGATTATGTGTTTATAGCGAGATGGTTAATGCCCCCCATGGTTTGGTCTTGAGATTTACTTTTTGATCCCAGGTTATAACCCTTGCCTTAGTTTTATGTTAGGGGTCTTGGCTCAACTTCATGGCGCCGTTGCCGGAATGAGGGAACAGGATAACCACGAAAGAGTAATTAAACAAGTGATAACCCTAAACAATAGAATTTAGGGGGATGGGTAAGTAAAACACACAAGATAATTCTGGATTCCTCGTCTATGCATTGGGGCTACCATAGACTAGTGATAGTGAGGCGGTGGTCGTGAGTTGTAGTCTCGTCTTCATGAGAGATTACCGGCTCCACATTAGCTACCCTATGGTGCCGACGCCTCAGTTAGGAGGAAGGGCCAGGAGATCCATAGATGGGTGTCGGCGCCTCAGTTGGAGGAAGGGCCAGGAGAATCCCATGAGAGCTATGCGATGACACTCTCCACTAGACACCCTTGTTCTTGTTTCTTGTCACCTCTGGATATTGTAATCTTTATGTTGTTTCAGATTCTTGTGAAAATGATTTATGAATGTTCTTTGGTGACTTGCTTAATTGTTATTGCTTGGGTTAAATGTGATGAGTTTTATAGCTTTATTTGATTTTATTTCAGACTCATTAATGTTGTTGATTATATCATTGTAATCCTTGAGTTTTATGATAGCTTTGTATGACGTTGAGTCTTGTGGTTGCCTGTTTGGATGTTCTTGGTTGAGGTCTCTTCTTGTTAGCTCCTTAGCATGGGGGTGGGTCTTCGGACCCACGTGATCGGGTGAAACACGCTAAGCACCCCATTGGGTCCCTAGTCGAGGATCGAGAGGTGCAGATTGGTGCTAGTTGCGGCGACTCCAGAGTTGTATCCATCTTGGAGCCAGTTGATACTGTGTATTCATCTTTTGGTTGTATCATGTTATCTTATTGTATGGTTTTCATTCTTATTTGGAAACACTTTGTATCTTTGTACCTCTTGAACATTGTACTGTAATGTAACATTAAACCTTGTGTGAATATTGGCCATGGTAGTTGTTATTCAATGTGTTGAGTTAATCATGTATACGTTGTATTTATGTACACAAATGGTTTCTTATCATTGATATATTATGTATGTGTTACATTTATTAATGTTTACTTTGTTATGGATTATATTCTTGGCGTTTATTCTTTATTGTCGATGTGTGGATCTAAGTCTCGTAGTGACTCCTCATGTACCCCAAGGTATGTATGTGTTAATGAATCTACTTAAATGAAATTCATGTTATGAATTAATGTGTATTACAAGTATGTTATGTTAACTTTTAAAAATAAAAATTACAGTAATTATTGTTTAATTGTCCTTTGGGGTTCGCACGATGGGGCATTACTGAGTGTGTTGGAGAAATGATACACACCTAAGCCATAAAAAGACTCATCACAATGTGAGCTATTAGCTCAATAGTAGAGCATCCTAACACCAAATGGGAGGTCCTAAGTTTGAATACTAGTTAGTCCATAGAAATTTATATAAAAGTCAATCACTAGTACATAAGAAGAAGAATAAGTACCCTTATAATTTTTATTAATACCAACAAATTATCATTCCTCACATACATAGGTGAATCAATGATTTCAAGCTCATCAACATGTATATGTACCTCAATCTCATGACCATCATATAAAACCATTTTATTAGATTTATTTAGTGTAAAATATTTAAATTTTCATTAGGAGGAACAATTGAAGGATTGACCCCAATATTAACCCCCTCAACCTAATTTTTTTCAATCAAACTCTTTAACTGTCAGTTCCTATCCCATAAAAATGTTGAGTATAATTACAATTAACTCTACAATTTAATAACAAAATTCTTTCTCATTATATCTTTGGGGAATAACCTTAGATTTATCTAATGGCCTAATAGGAGGAAGTGTAATCATGTTTGCACTGAGTAAATTTTGAAGCACATTTTACAAAGGAAAAGTTTGGAGGCTTTAGAGTCATAATATTAGAAACATTTATAATGTATAGTTTGTACAATGGTCATTTCCATTATTTTTTACTATCCTTTAAGTCAATTTTCTTTTCAAATTTACAAGGGTAGGATGATGTAGATGAAGCATTAGAAGATCTATAATTAAGTGTGGTAGCCTCTAACAACTTTAGTTCTTTACATTCATCTCACTTGCACATGAAAATGTTAAGAATGTATATACTTTGTCGATCCTTGTTTATAGTCAAAAAATCTAAAATAATAAACTTCAATCTAACATTCCTAATATTTGCATTGGCCAATTTCAATATTAAAAAATAACCAAATGGAAGATAATACTATTAAATTTCATGGAAGAACTTAGCCAATAACTATCATCATAATAATAAAATCCAAATATGTAGCAATTAAAGAACCTTGAATGTGTCATGGGATCTCCTTTAACATTGTGCATCTCAAATCTAGGATCCAAAAATCCAACAAAAATGGATATGTAAAATTTTTAATAGAAATTGAATTGTGTTTGATTTTTATATGTATGTCTTTTTTTGTTTCCATTAGGTAAGGAATCAACATTACTTTTCATCTCAAGAAGCCTTTAAACATTAATGTCAAGGGTAGATAGAGGCACATTGAATTTCATTGGTTCATGTGAGATATTTATAACAAGTATGCAATAAAGTCAAACTTTATTAGATTTGATTCAAGTAATATGACACATTTATTTTTCTTTCCAATCTATAATTTTTTGATGTTCTCAAGGCTATATAATTGAAGTTCATTTATGTTAACAACTATTAGATTAAATATTTTTATCCCCAATTATTTTCAAATGATTTTATACTTTAATCTTTGTATTCTTATTCTTTCTTTCATCGTTTCATTTAAAGTTTGAACCATTTAAGGATGCTATGTTATAGATTATAGTTGTCTTCCAATTCTTTTTAAATTGTTAATGGTATGAAAATATTATTGATGAGTAGATGAATTATTACAACTATTTTAGATTTGTATTCCTTTTATATAGGTATATTATTTACCAAAGTCTCATTAATCTTTTAGGTGTATTGTATATATATATATGGAAAAATGTAGATCATGTTTCAATTGCGGCAGAATCTTTGTTTGCAAATACTAGTAATGAGATAAAAAAATTAAGAGATTCATTAGCACAGTAGTGCAAACCCAGTGGATATATAGTGAACCATGCATACATTATTGCATAGTCTAGAAAACTAAAAAATGAACTTCAGAGGACTAGTGCATATTCCCCGCATTAAAGTGATCAAGTATTCTTTTCCCGCGACAGCGGGAAGAAGTACATGGTGACGCTCTTTAAACAAATACAAGATAGTGTCACCAAAGAAATGATAAAAGCTAATTGTTTTCCATTTTATCAAATGCGCGTAAGGTTAGGGGGATACCAGGTCACTAGATGTGTTGATCATGCTATGGCCTCATTGATCTACCCACGATTTCTAGCAGCACATGGTATATACCCAAACAATGACCAGATTCCATTATATTTTGTTCAACAGTTGTATGCTGAGGTCCATTTGGGCCTCAAACTTAACTACCTGGACATTCCACCATATTTTGGTCAGGGGCATGGTAGCATTGCTGATAGGCCCACCTATTGTCGAGCAAATAGACCACCCCCAATGTTTAGGGTATTGGTTGGTGACAGGTCTCCTGCTCTCACCCCAGTTCTATCCCCCATAGCAGATGAGGTTGTTGTTGCTTCCCAAAAGGAAGAAATTGACACTGTAGGTGACATTGCAGCTACCACCACTAGGATATCTGATGATCGTGTAGGTTAGTATTTGATATCTAGACATTCCCGATCCACACCATTTTCAGCACAGTGGACCACTATGGATCCTTTTACAATGACCAGCATCCCTACTCCTACACAGCTTGATGCACTTACAGGAGATATGTCACGCATGACTCTACATTGTTTGGCTGAGGACCTGTTGGAGGCATATGCCCACATTGCATTAGACAACGGGATCGATATAGAGCATGTTAGAGATCATTTGAGACATAGAGGTCATTCAGTTCCAGGATCCCATCACTCTCAGCTGGGCACTAGTGTGCATCAGAATCCACCTACAGTTCATACGGTAGCTACACAGACTATGGGTTTTATTGATATGTTGATTGGTTCTGGTTCATCATCACCGGTGCCATCTCACCTTCATAGTCCTCTACATTCACTAATATTTCTAGCATGACATGGGATAGATCGGGAGGATGCGTATATTGATTTGTCACTTGATTGTTTGGTCTATATGGTGGAGGCGATCACTTTAAAGGACTTAGGTCATCCAATATCGCATGATGTGCATGTATGTGTGCATGTGCATGTTTCATTCTTTTTTTCATTATTTTTTAAATTTCTTTTTAACTAGATATTCATTTAAGTTGATATATATGTATATATATTGTTATAGGTGGACATACCTCATATCACCTAGCCTTGGTCCAGATCGTGATTCATGATCGATGTGACTCTCAGGATGAATCGCTATCATGGACATGTGAGTTTCATAAAATATATATTTATGTATGCATAGATAAATACAAGTTGTAGATTGATATTTAAAAATACAAGTTCATTTAAAAATAACTTTCATAAAATTTATTTAATAAAAATTATATGTATTTAACACATCTTGTACACAATTTTATTTGCAGGGCTCAGCACATCCATCAGAGTAGGACCGTTCTCATTCAGATGGCCATTCGCCTAGGAGTAGACATTCTTATTAGGCCATGCATTCTAGATTTATGATCTTTATCACATGTATTTGATTATATATGATGATCTTTAAAATAGTATTTGATATTTGATGATCTCTTACACTTGCTTATATGATATACATACATTTGCTTGTTTTTTGATCTTTAGTATTCACATTAGATCTTAATTTACATTTTGTTTTTATGATATGTACATATATTTTCTTATATGATATATACATACATTTTCCTCTTTGCTTATAATATGTGTTATGTTTATATGTATTGAATCCCTTTACATATATGTACATGTGTTTTCTTATGGTTTAAACATGTTTACACATAATATATGTACATGCAATTGCTTTAAATATTCAATATACATACATGTTTTCTTTTTTTATGACCTCTTACATCTTACATTTCCTTATATTCAATATACATTTGATCTCTAGTAGAATTTTAGGGAAATCAATGCCATTTTATAATTAAGTTCATTCATGTTGATCACAATAAATGATTTTAAAAAAATGACTTAAGTAACATGAACCATTGAGTTGAGAACAAGATATAATCTTTTTGACAAGTAACTTGAAATTCAATTCAAATTATATCAAGCTATTATACATTTTTTACAAGTAGCTTGAAATTCAATTCAAATATTTAATTAAGAAAATTTAATTCAAATTATACCTCTATTATACATTTTCGACAACTAACTTGAAATTCAATTCAAATATAATTAACAAAATTCAATTCAAATTATACCTCTAATATTTATACATTTTTTGACACTTTACCAAAATTCTAAAATTACTAGATATGTTGTGCATACCTATGAATTAAATAACAACAAACTCCAGAATGAAATAACTTGTTTGTTTACTACTTGATTAATTTAAACTAGAGGATCTAGTTATTCCATGTACACTTGAATAATTTTGATTCACTTGGAGCGCAGATGTTGGAGAAGTTTTTGCACATTTATCAAGGAGGCAAATATTGGAGCTGGACAACTTTTAATTTTTATCAATCAAGGCAGAATTTGGAGGATAATTTAACTAAGTTGGTAGAGGACTTGTTTAGAGTCATCTTTAAGTTGAAGAAGAAAATGGGACAACAAAGAAAAAGAAAAAATGCATCTCAAATCCAAAATTGTCAAAAGAAGAAGAACAAAAGAGGTGTGATCAAAACTTGGAGAATTATCATAGAAAGAAACAAGGTACATGCTTGTTTCTTCTCTCTCTCACTCTCAAGTGTGTGTTTAGTACTCTTACCTTGAAGGTTTCTAACCATCATTGCACTTAAATGACTATAAATACTTTGAAATATCCTCAAGTCATCTTGGTCATTCAAGTTGCAATGTTTATATGATCCTTGACTCCAATTCCTTAAGCCAATTCTTTTTGTTTCAATATTTACAGTGTTTTGTGTCTTTCATATTTTATTTTCATCACTTCAATGTTCTCAAATTATTTTAATGTTTTATGCTCTAGGGATTCCTCAAGCAAGAGTCGAGCCAAATCTTAGGTATTGGATCAAACGAATCCGCTGAAGAACACATGGACCTTGAAGTTAGGGAGGAGACCCAAGTTCAAACAATGCTTGTTGGAGAGGGGTCAAGATCACTTCCTTCTACTGGTATGGATGAGCATATAAAAATAGCACAAACTTCTCTCACTTATAGCTCATCATGTTTTATCAATTTGTTTGTTTGCATACATAAACTTCACTTATATATTTAACATCATCTCTCACTTTTGTTTGAAAAATATTTTGTGACACATGTGTAGGAAGGGCTCAACAAGTGAAGTTTTCATGCTCAAGCTTCCAGCCAAATGTAGACATTGGATCAAATGAATCCGGCCAAGAATGCATGGTCCTTGAAGATAGGAGGAGGCACAAGTTGAAACAATGCATGTTGAGAGGGAGTCGATCATTTCTCAAGACTTGTGGGTATGATGAGCATATAAAACTAGTTGAGAAGTTAAGGGTAAACAAATTTCTATAGAAATTTAGATCATTTACTTCAAAAATGGATATGGGAGAAACCTCAAATATTATGCCAACCAACCTTATAATAAGAGAAAGAGGTCAATGACTAAATCTGTAAATGGAATGATCAATCATCATTTCAATCATCTTGATACAATTTGAAAACCTAATTGTTATCATCGCTTATTTCTTTGTGATGAGCTCAAGAGTCATTACAATTGTTGGGTGTCCATTCATCATCAAATAAGAAGAAACACATGGGATTACAAAAGGATATTGTTCAAAATGTTAAAAAGGGTTTAGATTCAATTGGGAAAGGATCTCGAACTATGGATAAGGCCACTACAAGAAGGGTGATGTTGACATCTATTATACATCAAGATATAGCAAGAAAAAGAAAAATGTTAGCACTTTCAACTGAAATTGGTTATAGTAGAGCCAAATTGATAAAATATAAGAAAAAGAGAAAGTTTTTGGATGAGAGTTTAGAAGGTAATTGGGCAATTATGTGTAGAGCTCCCCGTTCTAACAAGATTGAAGATGTTGTTAGGAACTTGGTCTCAAGTTTTTGGCATGATCAGATTCATCCATCATCAAATACTAGAGATGTTATGAGATACAGGATTGGACCTAGTATTTATGAAAATCATATCAAACATTGGCTAGACATAACACAATTTGAGATGTATATGAACTTTTGTAATGCATATCCTCATATAAAGATTGGACAAACAATGTTTCAAAGGTTAAAGCCATATTATGTGAAGATAAACAAGTTTTTTGAAACTTGTTGTTGTCGTTATCATATTGAATTTGATCTCTACTATCAGGTGTTTCGAAAGATGTGAGAAGAAAGATGTGGGTTTCAAAATGCACCTCCTAAACAGGCAAGTTTGTTGATAAAGTCTATATTATGTGATCATGAAAATGGACCTCAAATAAATTGCATAAAAGGAATTTGTGAGACATGTGGAAATTTGGCTAAATTTCCTTCAAGAATTGAGGATACCGACCTAACAAAGACAATAAATAAATTGCAAGAGGTAAGTATTATTTTTAGAGGAGAGTTTATTTTGTTCTTTACCCTCTCATAGATCAAGTTATTTTGGATTCCTTTGATGTAATGCTCTACTGATCAAGTGGTTTATTAGTTATTCACATATTTTACCTAATACGCACAAGTATGTAAAGTTGCAAAAATTTTGGGAAAAGAATCCACAAGGTTGATCTATGTAGAAGAGGAGATTCCCATTGGAAAATTTATGGAAGATTTTTGAAATTTGATACGACCATACATACATCATTCATTTTTTGCTAAGTGGAAAGCACAACAATTCCAAACATTGAGAGATACTTTCCCACATGGAACAGTTCTATCAATAGTTGACTTTGCAGAAAATTACTCCTTTGTACATCAAAAGGAGGTTCAATCAGAGTATTACTTTTCAAAGCATATCACTATTATGGTTCATGTGTGTTATCGACATGCACAATCAGAATTGGATGGTGTTGAGAGTACAGATGAAGAATGATTCATTTAAAAAGAATCACTTTTATATTAGTGATGATAAAGAGCATGACACACTTTTTGTCCAACATTGTTTTACAATATTTTTTGAGAATTTGAGAAGTAGGGGTGTCAAATTTGAAAATCATTTTGTTTGGTCAGATGGATGTGCGGCACAATTCAAATCTTCACGACCATTCTATGCACTTTGTAGATATCATAAAATCTAAAAAATACCACATGTTTGGAGTTTTTTTGAGAGTGGGCATGGAAAGGGTGAGCATGATGGAGCAGGAGCTTGCATCAAACGAGCTTTAAGAAAGCATCAAATGAGTTATCTAGAAGATCATCTAGACAATGCACATGAT
>VDFB02173414.1:0-15681 GCA_007258455.2 Sequoia sempervirens | reverse complement strand
TCCTTATGAATGAATACTTGAATTATTGTTATCAAAATGAGTGAAGGAACCTTGTATTTATACTTCTTTATGCTTAATATCCTCAAATTACACCACAACAAGCTGACATATGAATTAATTAATTAAAGGAGGATAAATCTTGCCAAGATTTGAAATTAAATCCCAAAAATACCTTAGGCATGAAATTTTAGGACACAAAATCCAAAAAGGGCCATTTATGGTGCACTTGAAATCAGGGTCCCAAGACCTTTAGGGGAAAAAGACGCGCTAGGTGGAATCTTAGTCCTGACCTAAAAATTAGGGAAACACAACCATAATCATTAAATTATCATTTCCCCTTTGATGTTTGTCAGGATTAGCTAGGAAAATATATAGTTCATTGGGCTTGTGGATGCAAAATATGACTAACTAAGACATAAATAAGGATAAACAAAGCAAGGCAGGCCCAAACAAGTGTGAAAATGCAAGGATATGCATTTTCCTACACTACACACTTATCATTTAATTCAAATTCATACTCTTTCAGCTAACAAGATTGATATGACGCACACCAAATGACAAAAACTAAAAGGAAATAAAAGAAAAAAAGGAAAAAGGAAAGAAAGAAAAAGAAAGGGGAGGAAACACAACACCCAAAGCCCAAAAAAGGGGGGTCCCACTTTGCAAAAGAGCAACGAGAGGTGTGAGTGTGAAGGCACAATAGGCTACGATGGAGTGGGAAGCTTCGTCGGCCGATCGGGGCTTAATGCCCAAGCAAGAGCACTCACCACCTGTCATTGGTGGCGATCTAGCCACCCCCCCACTAGTAGTGGTAGTGGGCTATTTTTTTAAAACCTCAATAGTAGCAACGGTCCTATGGGTGACCATGGTTCTAGGATTTTTAGCTCTCAAGGGCTTTATTTTTGTGCCAATTTAGTCTGTAGGTGCCCTCATTAGGGCCTTTTTTGTTTTTCTATAACTTGCAATCCAAGAGGCGAAATATTTCAAACAAGATATCATCGAAACACTAGTTTTTCCAATTTTTTAGGGGTGCAAGTTATTTTCAAAAAATTTGGTTGTTTTGTGGAATTTATTATTAGTTGAATTAAAATCTTATTTTATGGCTATCAAGCTCCTAAATTTTTTCCACGATCTCCAATTTTCATGATTCTTGTAGTGTGGGAAAGGTATTGAGGAGCTCTATATTGCCATCGATGTACTTTTTTGTATCTATCTTAGGTTGATCATTATTTCAAGTTTTCCTTGATGGGTGTCTTGGAGATTACTTGGATATTTTGATAGTTGGGAGGGTGCAATTTTGATCTTTGCACTTTATTTCAGTTCCAAATCATTTGCCAATCAATTGTTGCTTCACAGATTCTAGGGTTGTACCACTTTTAGAGTTTTCTAGTGTTCCTTGGCATCGGGTCTATTGTTGCTTTATCATGATTCCAACCTAAGTCCTTGAGTGATCTAATATGGTTTTTAGCATCAGAATTATATTTCCTTTGCTTACCTAATTAAGGATTTTAGTGTTACTCCACAAGTGTGCTTCTAGTGCTTCTTTGCAATAGGTTATCTCATTATGGGGGGGTGTATGGTCTCTCTTGTCATCCTTTGTTGGAGGGATATTTATTGGATTTTTGATGGAATTTTTCATTGAGGGGGGGTTGAATGGTTTCTTCTTCATCTCTCTTATGGGGGGTCTTTTTACTCGAATGGGGTTTTGTCCTCTAAGTTTTCATGGAGAGCATTATTGTATTTTATCTCTCTTTTTGGGAGGAGTTTTATCCCACTAGGTTTTCTCCTTTTCTCTGTTTGTGAGAGATTTCTTTTGCAAATGCACATGGGTACCTAACATGGAATCGTAGTTGTGACCCATCTTTGTGTCATTTTCATAAGTTCTCCCTAAGTTTAACTTAATGGGAGTGTTGGTGTAAATAGATTTTTTACCTATCTAGGTCCTATTTACATGTTAAGTCCACTTAGGTCCTAGGAAGGAATCTTTCTAGTTAAGCATTAGTTGTCACTTATTCTTATCTAGTTGGAATTAATTTAATTCTTGTGTCCTAGGTTGTTATGAATTAGTTGTCTCATGTTATAGGATTAATTCACTTGTCATGATCTTGTCTAATCCTATCTCTCTCATTGCCTATATAAGCAAGGCTTCATATGCACATTGTCATATTCGTTTAGGCTACCATATCCATTTTGGAATTCTTGAATCCTTAATGATAGCATGATATTTTTTCCATCTCTCTTGTGGAAGCTATTTTTATCTTGCAAGTGATCTTGGGGTGTTTAGGAGTTCACCATAAACTCCTACATACTGATAGTGATAATATTTTGGATAAGCATAATGTGGTGTTTAGTGATTTTCCTCCAAAACTACCACCTCATAGAGGATTACAACATATCATAGAGTTGGAATAAGGTATAATACTATCATAAACAACCCTTAAACCATCCTATAATGCAGAAGGAGGAGATAGAGAGGGCCATAATAGAGCTCTTAGAGATGGTCCACATCAAGGCTATTTCTATCCCATTTGCTTCAACTATAGTTCTTGTAAAGAAAAGGATGAAACCATATGGATGTGTATTATAGAGACTTACAATTTTCACTATTTTATGCATGTTTCTTGTGTTAAAATATAATTCTCACAAACATTATGTTGGTATATGGATCATGATCATGCTCTAGGGTTAATATTTTAGTGACTTTGGAAGCCATGTTTTCTCCCTAACTAAAAAATTAGGGAATGTAGGGGGTGAGTGTAGGGGGTGAAGCCCCTCTTGTAGGGTCGAGGAGACCACCCCTTTGGTGAGGGCTGAAGGGTGGAGCCCATGGTGGGGGTTTGGGGGAAACACCCCTAGTGAGGGCTACTAGGGGCATCACTCCTAATGAGGGCTCAAGGGAAATGTCCTAACTAAGGGCTCAAGGGTAGTTCCCTGAACTGAGGGGTTGAGGGTAGTGACCTTAACTAAGGACTGAGGGTAGAACCCCCAAAAAAAATTCACTATATTTTATAAAGGAAATTTGTAAATAATCTTGATTGAAAATTAGTTTACAATTTCCCAAAACAAGCAGTTTCTTACTGCGGATTAGAGGTGAGTAGTCACACATGAGAATTTGAATCAACATGCAACAAGCAACAAAGTGTAGAGTGTGGATATCACATTTTTGTGTGAGCAAGCATACAACAGTGCATGAGAAAAATAACATAGTTTTATGGATGAGCACACATCAACAAAATTGTTGTGCATAGAAAATTATGGGTGTCATTGTTGGATATACACATAACTATGAAATTGTTGAGTTAACATAACTTTGTAGCTTATATTTTTGCTAGAGATTTAAATAAAATTGGATTTTTTTATTCATGTAACCCACATTGGGTGAACCATGTTAAAATTTTGTGTCTCTATTCATTCATTTCTTTAACTTTTGTTATCTATATTTGTAATTGGTAATTTTAATTGCTTTATCTTGTTAGAAAATACCAACACATTCCTACCCATACTTAAATAATTTTAATTAATATTTGGACAAAAGCACTATGATTAGCTATGAGACATTTTAATGAATGGTTGTATGTTAAAATAATTATTTTTGACATTGTATAGCATGATATTCTAGGTATGATGATCTTATATTAGGATTTTCTATGAGCTAACTTCTACCTATAACAATTAAGGATGACAACCCACAACCAAACATGTAGCATGCTCGTAACCAATGTCATAATTTCTTGCAACTGTGAGGAGGTAATGGTAACTTATTTGTAATAAGAGGAATACATAATTAATAAAAGATGGATGATCAAATAGGTGGCATTAAACATATTCTTTAGAAATGTGACATATTACAAAGGAATTTATTTAATCTAGCCACTCATCCCTATGTTTCTCAATGACTTGCTTCTTTCAAGCATAGGCTATAATGTCTTAACAAAAATTTTGTTCTTTAATTACCTCAAAATTAGTTTCTTAATTTTATTCCTATTTAAAAAAATAGAACTCCTCCTATGTAATAGGGAGATATTGGACAAGTGTATCATTAGTTGTTTCAGATTAATAATTGTATGAATTGGAATTAGAATTATATAATGTGCAATCTAGCATATCTAGTCCATATATATTTTTCTACATGTACATAAGAGATTTCAATAGATAATTTGGAAAAAGGATTTTTCCTATCACATGAGTTATTTTATTATTTTTAGTTTTGAGTTGTATGAGGTGATGACTTGACTACCAATTCAAAAAAATGATAAAAGGAAGGAAGGTGAAACTACCCCAAGAAAGGGCCCACTTGAGGAGAGCTACAATCATGCTTTTACTTGGTAATTTAGATTTTAGGATCCTAGATAGATTTTTTGTTATAATTTACTTACTATATTAAAGGGTTGTGTTGAGTATACTTTTATAAGTTATTCATGACTATTTAGAAGTCTACATGGATTAACTCACAACTTATGGAAATACCTATGATGAATCCCTAGCTAAGCTATAAAAAGTATTACAAAGGTGTCATGACCATGATCTATCCTTAAGAAATAAAAATTACTACATGATAATGGAGGAAGAGATAATTCTAGGAGATTATATCTCAAATCAAGTATTCAAGTAGACCTTTCTATGATTGAGGTTACCACAAAGTTGAAAATACCATAGAAATAGAAGGATACGAAAAAAAATCTTGCTCATGTAGGTTATTGTCACATATTTATCAAGGAATTCAACAAAAAAATTGCACCTTTTTTTTCCTTTCTTACCAAGGATGTTGTTATTTCCTAGAAAACTACATTCCAAGAAGCTTTTCAATCCCTCAAAGACTCTTTAACCAAAACACGCGTATTACGAGGACCAAATTGAAGAATACCCTTTTATATCCATATGGATACATATGATTTTTATAGTAGTTTTCCTTGGTAAAAAATATAGGTCACTCAAATATTCCATATAATTCATTAGTAAGAATCTCCAAGTAGTAGTTGCCTCTTTAGAGACATCTGATAAAATTGGAACAATACAAAGAAGATTAGCATGGCCTTTATGCAAGGATGACACACATAAATTGAGAAATGGTCCAAAAAATTTTCCAATAGTGGCATGGTGTGATGGTTAAGTTGTTATATTGTTGTTCTTTCCATCAAGGTTCAAACCCAATTGGGTGTAATTATTGAGTGTTTATGTTGGGAATGAGGTCCCTCATTTGTGACCCCACTAATTCATAACTCTGGGTCAAAATCCTTTACCGCTCTTAATAAAAAAATATTCAAGTAGTAGAATTTAACTATACTTATCATTGAAAAAGGGCTTCTTATTGTTGTTTATTCCATCAATAATTTTTGACACTACCTAATTGGATACCTTGTGTTTGTTCATACTAACCATGCAACAATTAAATACTTGATAAATAAACCTATAGTTAGTGGTTAGATAGAACTAGATGGTTGTTTCTGTCATAATATTTTGATAAAACTATTGTGGAACTTGGTAAGGATAATTTAGTAGAATATTTTCTTTCAATACTTATCCAAGTAATACAGATGATCTTATTATTGATAACTCATTCCCTAATGAACATTTGTTTGATCTAGTAGTGCATAATCCATGGTATGTGGAAATTGATAATTACTTGGTTGTAATAAAAGATCTTCCACATTTTTACCTGGAGAAAAACATAATTTGATGGAAAAGAGCCTTCCTTATTCATAGACCTCTAGTTATCTCTTCTACACTATTCCTAAAAATGTCATGCATAAGTGCATCCAAGAAAATGAGGTATTTGATACTCTTTGGGTCTATCATGATGAACCTTGTGGAGGATATTTTGTATCAAAATGAATGACCTCCTATATTTTAACTATAAGATAATAATAACCAAAATTATATAATATGTAGTCCTCTATGCTTGAAAATGTGATCAATTCCAATGAATGGGTTGTTCAACTAAAATTGATAAAATACCCCTACAACCATAGCTAGTATCTAAAATGATAAAATGAGAAACACAGTAGGTCTAGTGAGGATTGTTTTTCACTAGGTGTGTACACATGACAACCATACCAAGAGTTATACTCCCTAATAACCTTGATAAGGTGCTACAAAATGGTCAAGATGTTATGTCAATGCCAAACTAGGTTCAACACCAGTGAACAAAATGGAGCAAAAATTTTAAAATCACCTTAGGAGGTGCATAAACAATGATAGGAAAAGATTAAAAACTAAAGGGGTTTTATAACACCACTGCAAGAGATGATTCACAACAACAAAGAGGCATTGCTCAATACATGAAAGGTCACACCTTAGGGAATATCACACATGACATCACCACTAAGAGAGGACAAGTCAAGGAATACCAAAACTCATGCCTTAGGGAATACTAGTCATAACATTAGCACCAAGGGGAACACCATATGTCAAGAAAGGTCACAATCTTAGAGGACATCAAGCCTAGTATCACCACTAAAGAGAGACACATATATCAAGAAGGATGCACTCTAATTGAAAAGGTCACACTTCCTATGAGATGTATGCTATCATCACTAATAAGGGATAATTTCATATACAAAAGATGAGTGGGGGACTATATTCCCCCCTTAAAATTTTAGTGTAATTGATACACTAAATTTTTAAGGGGATACAGAGGGATCCCTTGCTAGAAGGAATGAAACTAAGACAAGGCCACCTAATCCCTTGCCCCCCAAGTATAGGGACAAAGATGAGCCCAAAATGGATGATGAAATGTTGCTCCTTGCAAAATGAAATATGATTGTAGAAAGCTAAGTTTATACCCCCATGCATGGTAGTGAGCATTGTGTGATACTACAACTACCAAATGACAAGGAACTACAACTAATGCTATTGATTAAGTGAAAGGATTTTTATTTTCATTTTTAATTTTTGAAGGACAATAGCCAAGACCTTTTATTGTTTCTTGTGTGTTAAGCTCTATGGGAACACAAATGCCTTGTTCTTTTGTACCACATCCTTTTCCATTATAGCCAATTCCCTTTAAAATTTTATAACCTCTCCCATAAATTGCTTCCATTTCTTTCAAAGAAGGTGGTGTTTCCTAATCATCATCATCATACGTAGATATGTAATTTGTGTTTTCTTCCTTGCTAGAAATTGTGGATGATTTAGTGATGGATTAATGTGTTGATGTCATTGCTACTTCTTTCTCTTTTTCTGATCTTTGTGTAATCTAACATTCTCCCATGAATGTAGGTGTAAAATATAATGATACCCAATCATCATCTAAAAAGTTTTTCATTGATGAAAGACACTTACCTATATCCTCAACTTGTAAACGTTCCACTTTTGTAGTTAGTTTTAATGTGCTAAGAGGATTCTTCATTCCTATTTCAGTTTGTAAACAATGTTCAGATTTAGGATCATCTTTTATTGTGTAAACCTTATTGTTGTATATGTATTTCATTGAACGATGAAGCATTGAAGGAACTCCATTCATTTCATGAATCCATGGTCTACCCAAGAGAAGATTATATGAAAGATCCTAGGGCATAACATGGATGGGAGTTTGCAACACAACCTTACCAACTTTGGTAGGTAATGTTATCACACCAAGCAGTTTACTTTCCACTTTATCAAAACCTTTGATTGAAAAATCAATGGGTTGATTTAAAGTTTTTCCTTCTTTAATTTTATCCAAAATATTTATGCTACAAATATTAATCCCTAAACAATTGTCAATAAGGGTACGCCCAATCCAAACCCTATTAATAATAGCCATGATCATTAAAGCATCATTTTTTTTTGCATTTCCAAAGGAGGTAATTCACTTTGGTGAAAGACAATGTACAAGTTAGGTGAATTTATATTCTCAATCAAAGTTGCCACATCATTTAGTTCCACACTAGGAGGGATCGAAACTTTTTGTAAAGCATTTTGAAGCATTCCATGATAAGCAGGTTATATTTGAATTAAATCCCACAAGGTTATCTTAGAAGGAGTGTTAAAAAGTTGTTTAACAAGATCATATTATTTACCACTATGTTGTTGGTTATTAGGTGCATGTGGGAGGTATGGTTGAGGCAATGGGATAGATGTTAGTGTTTATTTTGGTTGCTTATTATTTGTTGTATTATGTGTGTGAGAAATAGTATGGTAACTTGGTTGGTGCGACACATGATTACTAGTAAATTATTTTTCAAAGCTTAGGATATGGCCATGAGGTTTAGGAGTTCCTACAATGAGAGGAATTTTAGGTGGTCTAAAAGGAGTTTTAGGAGGTCCAAGGATTAGAGGACTCTTACTAGGTCCAAAAGGAGTTTGAGGAGTTCCAATGATTAGAGGACTCTTAGGAGGTCCAAAAGGAGTTTTAGGAGGTCCAATAATCAAAGGAGATCTAATAGCCAATTGTGTGTTCATAAACTCAACGTATTTAACTTCTTTTTGATGATCTTCTATAGAGGGGGGTCTAATATCACCTTAGCATCTTCATTTATGCAATCCATAAATGCATTAATGATTTCAGCCTCTTCTTCAACAATATATTCCCAAGTAGGAGAGGTAGGGGGAGATAAACAAGCAAGATCCTCATGATGCTCAATGATTGGATCTTCCAACACCAAGATATATTCTTCACAAGTAGAAGAGATATTAGGAGAAGAACAAACATGATTGTCATGATTATCAATAATTAAATTCTATTTCACCAAGTTACCTCACACATAGGAGAGATAGTGGGAGAGGGATTAATAAAAAATAACAAAAAGGGAGAAATGAACTCATTCTCACATGCTTGTAACAAAAATTCTTTGAAATGCTTAACAAAATATGACAATAGAAAATGAATTATGACAACAAAATATTTTTGCAATGAGAAAATGATGTAAATAACTATCGTATTGAAATGCAACAATTTCTACCAAATTTGTTAAAAATTAAGCAAGATGGCACCCTTCTTGCACATACAATAACATAGTTTTCATAATTTTAAATCAGAGATTAGCAAACAAACACAAACCTAAATACAAAGACAAAGATCTGTGAATTTTTTTTTTGAACTACTGATAGTAGGATAGAGGCACCCTAGGGCATTTGAGTCTTGGACAGGGTGTTTGAAACTTCAAAGTTTTTCAATATAAGGCACTACTAAAGGATTTTGGGTTTACTTGCAAATAGGTTTAATAGTGAATATTTTCCAAATTTTGTTGAAATTATGCCAATTTGATGTAAAATGCAAGTGTGCAATAATGTGAAAGATGTTTGAACAAGTTTGGATCCAATTTTTTAGATCTAAAATGTAATAAATAACTAATTCTAAGATGACACAACCTGAATATGATGATTTTGATGCAATTTTGAAATAAAAAAATGTAATACTTTTTACTTTTTGAGCTATATGTGTAAAGACACAAAATATTAACCCAGAATTTACCACTGATTTTTTTCTTTCCTATTTTTTGATTATTATCTTATTATATGTTTATTCAATTATATATTGAAGTACTTCTATCCATACTGGATAGGAATCCATCCATACAGGATAGGCATCTACCCAAATGAGGTAGGAATCTATCCATAAAGGATAGAGATGTGCTCTGGCTAGAGTCTTAGACTCATTGGTACCATCATGCAGGAGCATCTAGGGGTACCAAGCAATCCTACACAACCAAAAATATTTTAAAGTTTTATGCTTGTGTTTTATTTTGATTTTTGGTTGCAGGTGTAAATTGTTGAAAATTTCAACTCCTCCAACATAGCAAAATTTGGTGATGGATTGTGGGAAAATAAATTAATTAATTGATTCACCTTTTTTATTTGAGAATTGTTAATTTTATAAAAGGGAAAACTTCAATGTCCAATCCTATGAGTGGACAATTATTGTAAATTGTAACTCCATTCAAAAAAATTGAAAATTGCATCTTGTTGGAGGACTAGAATGATGGATATTGATGGAATAGGGAGAGTGGGTGTCATGCGGGAAGAGAAATTTGAATTGTACATTGAATGCACATGCAAAGAAGAGGGAATCCATGCCAGGAAGGAGTAATGAGCATTCTAGAGGTTTGACTGACATATTATTATTATTGGGAAAAGGGAAAAGATTGTATGGGTCATAATTATGAGACCTAGTCTAAGTAAAACAGCCATAAGTTTCTCATAAAGTAACAAAATTAAGAATTTGAAAATGATTTGAAAATATGGGACTAAGGCGCACCAAACCCAGAAACCATTTAAGAAAATTATAATGAATGACATAGCATTGATAGGCAGAAAGTGATGGGTTTTCCTAGTGGTTTAGTGGAGGTTGTTTTGAGAAACCAATAGTGGTTTCTTCTTACACAATTTTTATATATTGATGCTTGCAATTTGGTTAAGGGGGGGCCTTTGGAGAGTTGGTGGTTGCATATCCAAATGTTGCTAGAATGATGTTGGAAGGTTGAGTTGCATATTTTTGTATGTGTGAAGCCCATGTTGTATGTGAGTATATGAGCTCCATGATTGTGTAATTCATTTTCAGATTTGAACTTAATATATGTTGCAGATTTCCCTTCCATTTTTATGTGTTTGAGTTATTTTTTTGTCTTCTTGTATAGAGTTATATGTGTGTTTGTGATTATATTTGAAATGGAGAGTCTCCCTTTTAATTAGTGGTATCAGAGCAGGAGTTCTTGAGTGTGCAGGCATAGCGTCGAGCATGAGGCATTTTGCACCAGGACCTTGGGGTGGAGTGTGTGTAGTGTGTAGACTGATCATCAAATGTGAGACAATCTATACTTGAGAGGTTGAAGATTGCGAGTGTGTGGAAAGTGTTTGATGAAATGATAAAGAAGAGAGATAAAAAAAAATCATAGTTGTGTATGTAGGTGAATATGAGGGAGATAATATTATTGAAGTATGCTTTGAGGACAGTGAGAAGAAGAGTAGAGAAAATGAGTGTTGCAGCCCAAGAGAGAATGATGATAATACAAAGATTTTTGGAGGTCCTATGTTTGATAGAGAACCTGATGAGGAATATTCATTGCTTGCAAAGATCATGAAGATAGTAGAGATGTTCAGATCAAATAAGAACCTTCAGAAGAATGAAAGTGCAAACCCAGTGAAATAAATTACAGTAGATGATGATGAGGTTGTAGACACCCAAAAATGACCTAGGCATGCAAGCTTCATTTTTACCACTTTCGTCCTAGCATACTTATGACATTTAATTATGTCCTTGGTCCACATTCGACTATTGATTAAATAATTCATAATTATTTAATTAATTCATGTCTTTATTCTTCATGATTATTAAATAAATAAATCATTTATTTATTAAATACGCCATTAATTGTCTGTCTTTCCTTAATTAAATAAATTTCTTAATTTATTTAATTAATTAATCTTATCTTCTAAATTAAATAATTAAATTTAATTATTAAATTTCCAAATTTGATATTCCTCTCATTTTAAATAAATTAAATTATTTAAAATGTCATCTTTAGTCTTAACTGTCAGCTCATTTTGGTAAATAATCTCAAAATTGATTATTTATTATTTCACTCAGTTCACATTTGGAATTAATTTAATTCCAAATTGGTAACTTTCCTCCACAAGTCAAGTGATCGGGCAGGTTCTTGGTCCTTCTAAAATTGATCTTTAGTCTAATCCTTATCTTCCTCATTTTTTCGAAAATATTTCTCATTTATTCTCCACTGTCGATCCAATTCTCTAAGATATTATCTTGACCATTCAATTAATGAATTTTCCCTAACCCTATTAGGGATTCTCAAATTTAATCTAGACCTTTCATTTTAGGTTTTTGTCATGAATTAATCTCACCCGTCCATTCAAAAATGGCATTTTCTATAAAATGCCATTTTCCTCTCACTTTTCGATTACACACATACACACAAGTAGACATATTATAGGTGCATTGCATATTTACTCATTGGCACACTTAGATTTCCATAGCAATTAAGGCATTTATTGTCTTTATTTGATCAAATCTTAGCATGTCTAGGCATTGTCAATCATAGTCATTTAGGCATAGGCATTTGGACATTTATGCAAATCCTTCAAAGCTTGGTGTAGGACATAGACATCTATTTGCAGATTGCTCGCACGATGAATCTGAGGGAAAAGTATCATCCAGCAAGCAAGAAGGTACTATGGAGGTAATCATGGAAGTTTTGAGAAACAGATATAACTGTTTTATTATTTAATTTCCTTTGTACTTGATATGTCTTTGGGTTTCTATTGTCTTCATTGATTTATTGCTAACACTCCTAATCTAAACCTAAAAGAAATCCGCTACATTGGTGAACCCGACGCTTTGTAGAAAAATTGTGTTTTCTCGCTTGTTTTCACTATTTTACGTGTTACAACCAAGAATTGTTATGAAATCCTCGGCTTTCACTATCTTTTGAGCACGTAAAAATGGGCTTAATAAAATATTTTAAAATTTTGGGTTTTGTAGGGGATCTTGGTCTCAACTTTCTAGAACTTCAAACGGTTTCAAATTTTGTTAAGATTTGAGAAAGTTATGGCTATTTTAGTGATCACTATTTTTTTAATTTCATTTTTAAAACCCGCGTTTTGTTTTGCATATAACATTTTTTTTGTGTAGAATCTTGGAAAATAGTTTCTAGGTTTTGAAGGTTTGATTCTTAGCTTTCCGAAACTTCAAACGATTTAAAATTTCATTAAGTTTGGAGAAAGTTATTGCTGTCTTAATTTGCTGCTATCATTAAAAAAATTATTTATTTTTGGTTACTAATCTTTGTTGGCAGCATTTGGTGGTTACTTTTCGTGGGTCAAAGGCAAAAATCTAAACTTCTAACACGTGGTCTTGTAGGTTCAAATGTCAAAGAATAAACACTAAAAATATTGTGTCTCAGATTTTTTTAGATTAGTACACATTTATTTTGGTACACATAAAAGGAACATGTTTTACTATTTTGTCTGATTGTGTTTGCAAATGGTAGGTGATTATGCTCTCACCTTGTGAAAACTTGGTGATCAGAAAACCAGACCCATTTTTATCTTCTTTTTTTACCTAACGATTTGGTATATCAGAGTATCCTCTCCCCTTGCGCTTTCGGGCAATCTTGGGTGTAAGAGAAACAAGCAATAACCCTAGAAAATTGGGCCTACCTAGGATTTCCCATCAACTCTAACACGACTAAACCGTAATGGAGCTTAAGGCCAAGCTACCCACAACCAAGATATAAATGTGAATTTAAGGGAAAAACTAAGATTACTGAGTGTGGATGTGTCATAATGACAAAGTTATTCCCCTGAAAAACTAACTGAGCTTTAACCTTCGTGCCAGAGTGCCACCTAAAATTGGTGATTAACTTTGCCCCATGTATGGCCACCGAATCCGGGTCCAACTAAAACTCGTGTGTAGTAAGCCAAAACCTTCTATTTGCTAACAAGAAGACCGCTGTGAAGGCATCCACATCTCACGCTTGTAGTAGAGGTGATCAACTGCCATGGAGTTTCCATAGTTGGAAGCTATCGCTTGAGAACGAGTGCACCGAAAGGGGAGCCCGTAGCCGCTTCCGACCACACGCTACAGATATGTGGTTGGGGAAACTAACGTAGAATCTAGCGAATATTGTCCTAGCCTAACCATAGGATTGTACTTGTCTCATGTTTGCTTGCTTACAATCAAAATATTGTGCTTGTAAGTGTTTTCTGGATACTGAAACAAACCAAACAACGGTCAAACATCTAGAAACAACCAAGTCAAACTTCAAGAATTCGGTCAAAACTGGTCTATACATTCTGTCTGCAACACATCTGCACACTGCAACACATTTTCCCACTTGAAACAATGCATTTGCTTAACTAAAATTTAAACACTATCTCAGACCAGAATCTAAGTCCACACATTGTCGCCTGCTATCAAACATCTTTTTCAAACAGTCTCTGTCAGAAACCAGAATTGCAATTGCTCAAAACGCCCATCATTTGCATTCATTTCCAAATTTTAGGTGCATTCCCTAGGTGGCATAATCGTCCTTAGGTTTCATCTTAGCAAACTTTGGATTAAGCCAAACCTCCACACCTTGCAAAACCTTTGTTTTCAAAACTAGCCTATCTTGGGACTTAGTCATTACTACTCTTTTCAGTCATTGTCTTTTTGTGAGAACCTCCAACTCAACAGTCTAGTTCGGCAGGCTCACTTGTCATTTTGACCTCATCGTTTAGTCCCCTTAGTAAGTCCTTTGATAACCAAAATTGAGACATAGGTCTAGCTTTGAGTGGTTAGACAAACCTTTCTCCAAATTTTGTCCATACTTAGTCCTCATTTTAAACCTAGACTTTTCATTAATCATCTTAGTCCTCATATTGGCTTTGACAACCTCGTCATCAATCATTTCCTTAGTCATCACCTTGCATTGTCATCCTTTATTGAAAAATACAAAAACATAGGCTAGTGCCATCCTTGCATTTACTTGTCATTCTCATCATCCTTGTTTGAGAAAATCCCTTTTACGGTTGAGACTAGGATTCAAAGACAACAATGACAAATGGAAAACTTTGGACAAGATTCCAATCCCAACATCGACAATAACACTTATGACACGAACAAACATTGGACCTTTTCTGACCCATTTCACAACATGAACATGCAATCTTCATCACAAAACACTTTTGAGCCATTAATAAAAAGAGACCAAAATGGATGAGTATATGTCAAAGACTTAGAAGCTGCAGCACAAAATCTTGATATAGTCTCCTTTGTAGAAAACTCAATCTTACACGACCCTCAAAGGTATCTAGCCATGCTTTTGGACCAAGGGGCTAAGTTACCATGAGGCTTTGACATAAATACTTTGCCACCTCCATCTGTCTACCCTCACTACCAAAAGTCACTTAACACCATCCATGACATTAGTCCACAACAAACATCCATTAATTAGACTTATCCTAACTTTGACAAGGGAAGTCAATTGTCCGCTAGTCCATTCCATGTCTCCACATCATATCCTAGTCCTTCACCTATTAATCCCATCCAAGTCTGCATCCCTTATCAACCATCTACCAACTCATGTCAAGTCCCCACATCATACCATACTGATCCAGTCCAAGTCTCCATGTCTGATTTCAATCAAACCTACACCAATCCAGTTGAAGAATCCATGTCATATCCGTTCCAAGTCTCCACATCATACCCCTGTCCTTCACATACTATTCCAATGCAAGTACCCATGTCATATTCTCGTCCTCCACATACTAGTCCAGTCCAAGTCCCCACATCCTATCCTAGTCCATCATTCATTAATCCTTTTCAAGTCATCCCCTCACAAGCCACATCTAGTCATGAAAATTTTGTCATTGCTCAAAGTCAAATCCCATTGTCTAAACTTGAGGATACATGTCAAAATGAAAGCCCAAAGCATAACCCTATAATGTCACCTTCATGTCAAGAACAAGGTAGTCCATCCCATGACCCTATCTTAAACTCCATTCAGGGAGTCCTTCAAGACAATCATGACATCCAAAACACACCTATCCATGACAACCCCATCTTTGAACAAGACCCTACCATTGACCAAGACTCCAAATCCATGACAACCCCATCTTGGACCAAGACCCTACCATGGACCAAGAAATCCAAAATGATCCACTCCTTGACCTTTATGCCATTTATGATCAAACACTTGACGACCCTATACAAGCCTCGACTATTGACCCTTTCCAAACTGAGACACTTGCCTCCATGGGACA
>VDFB02173413.1:0-16675 GCA_007258455.2 Sequoia sempervirens | reverse complement strand
TATTATCACACAAGATAAGAATAGTTTCATCATATATGATACTTTGATATCTTTCAATGCCTACTTCATCCACAACACCTATGACCAACAAGATGCTACAACAATATACTCTACCTCTGTAGTAGATAATGACACTAAATCCTACTTCTTACCCAACCAAGACACCAATCTATTTCCAAGGAAGAAAGTACCTCCAATTTTTCTTCTCCTATCATCAACACAACCTACTCAATCTTCATTTGTATAAGCATTTAAGGAGAAATCAATATCCCTAGGATATACCATACACAAAAATATGGAGTTTCCTTCAAGTATACAAATATCCTCTTTACTGATGCCACATGTGATTCTCTAGGATCTTCTTGAAATATTGGGCCACAAGACACATTGCATGAATGATATATGTTATATTAGCATTTAGATATAGTAGTCCATCAATCATTGATCTACGCTTGCTTTGATTTATCTTAGGACATTCATATTTTTTTCTCAACTTGCAACTAGTAACCATGAGAGTACATACCAATTTAGAGTCCTTCATTCCAAACTTTTTTAGTATTTACTTGATGGTAAAATTACAAAGTTGTGTTACATTTTTTAAAGGAAATGACCAACTCTGATCCAACTTTTAAAATAGAATCAAGATCAATGCAGGACAATGCGGGCCAAACTAGGCCCTAAGTGGCAATGAAAACTTAGGAGAATAGAGTTAGGGAACTTGACATAAAATTTGAATAGATTATTGACATAATTTGGAAAGTATGTAACAACATAATATGTAGAAAATTAAATTTAGTTTCTACGATACTAGTCCCTTTTTCGAAACAAGTATATCTATTTGTTGAAAATTTGAAATTTCAATGCAGTAGTACTAAATTCTAAGGAAAAAATAAAAAGTAGGTATATGTCTGACCAACCTAAGTACAATATTTTTTTTTCTTGAAACTTTCAATATAAGTAGAGGATATATGCCTGGATGTGCCACATTTTTTTTGTAATTTTTTTGCAAGTAAATAATTAGTTATGATTTTTTTATAATAATTTTTTAAAAATATTAAAAACTTGTTTGTCTAACCACCATAACCTGGTAAAAAATTTATGAAATTCAATTAATGTATTTTATCCTATAGCATGGGAAGCATAGAATGTTCTACATCTTCTAGATTTGAAAAATTTAAATCATTTGAAAATTATAGATGTTTTTCAATCATCTTATCAATTAGGAATTGTCATAATGCATGTAGAAAATAAAATAATATTTATCAATTAAATTCAAAATAAGGCATATCTTATATTGGTGAAAAAATGACAAATTTTTCAATAAACTCTTTTTGTTTCATCAAATTTAGATAAAAACGCCTTTTTTTCATATCACCACTTTTTGTATCCCTATGATCCTCCACTCACCCATCATTAAAAAGTGACATCTATGTTTTGAATTTTTAAATGGTGTAAATTAATAAAGTATTTATTTTTTAGTATATTTATGCTTGTATTTAAAAAAAAATTGTAAAATTATTTGAATATAGTTTTTTATAAATTAACACTATAATTTATTTGCTGAAAAATTGCTAAAAAATGAAGTTATATGAGACGTCAATCTTTATATAGCAATTTTTATTGTTTTCATTCAATTTTTTGTGTGTATTTATAACTTAAAACTTTAGTGCACAATTTTTTTTTTCAATTTTGATTTAAATAATAAAATGTGTGTGTATTAAAACATAGTTGTTTCCATCAGATGCCAACTTTCATATTATCTATTTATCTAAAATGAAAAAAATTATACCATCTTGATATATATTCTTTTATCTAGTGCATTGTATTTTTTCATTTTTTTAATAAATTTTCCTATTTTTTCTTGAAATCGTAATCAACCTAATCTTTTGTGTTAATAAACTAATTTTAGTTAAAATAAAAAAGAAAATATAAATAAGAGTTACATTATTAATACATATATTTTGAAAACTACACTTATGTATCTACAAAAGGGTATTTTTATATTTAAAAAATGTTATTTACATGAGTAGAAGTTTTTGAAACATCAATTTTTAAAAATAAATCAAATTTTCTTGTAAATTAGCTTCAAAGTGTTGCTACATTTTCATTTAGCCAACAATTTTAGTTGGAAAAGTTATGGACATATCTAACTTAGATAGAATGAATATTACAAGATCATATATTTCACCAAAATAGATTTTTAGATAGAAATATTTAAATTCACTTGTACTAATAATTTGGTCAAAAGTGTGACACAACTTTGTACTTTCACCCTTGAAATACTTAGATTGTGAAATAAATATACCATTTTATAATTGACTAATTTGTAACCCAAGGAAGAAATTCATCTCCCCAAACATTGATACCTCAAACTCACTTTGCAGAACTTTTACACATTACCTCATTTCCTCCAATGATTATGTCATCAACATACATAACTACAATCAAGATTTGGTCTCCATCAATTTTGAAGTAAATATTACTATCTTTGGTACCTTTCTTGAATAATAAGATGTAGGAGCCTTCTTGAGCCCATATAATTCTTTCTTCAATCTATAGACCATATCAAGATCTTCTGATAACTAAAAGCCTTTTGGTTGTTCAATGTATACCTCTTCTTCTAACTCACCATTCAAGAATGTAGACTTAACATCCATCTAATATGCCTTGAATTCTTTGTGCTGCAAATGCCAAAAAAATCCTAATGGGCCATATTCTTGCTACTAAAGCTAATGTCTCTTTCAAATCTATTCCTTCCACTTGTGAGTAGCCTTTACAGACAAGCCTAGCCTTGTTCTTGACAACTTTTCCATCTTCATTAAACTTTGTTATGAAAAACCCTTTTGGTTCCTATCACATTTTTGTTTGATGGTCTTCGGACCAATTCTCATGTTTGATTCTTCTTAGTCTGCCTCAACTCTTTTTCCATAGAGCTTTGATCCAATTTTCATCCTTGCATGCCTCAATTATTATTTTAGGTTCTACCTTATAAAGTAAGCACAAATTTACTTTTTCCTTTGTCATAGTAGCTTTTCTTCTTGTCAACACAAGTTTTCTCTTGTCTCCAATGATTTGATCCTTAGAATGATTATTTCACACATACTTAGAAGTTTTTGGAATTTTTTCAAAGTTTCCTCCTCTGCCATTTACATCTCCTTTTCTTTCTCTTCCTCTTTTTCTTCTTCATTGCAAGAGGACTCATTAGATTCATATCCTTAACTAGCACTGACCTCTATTGCAGTTCTCCATCCACTTTGAAACTTGTAGTTTCAACTATCTTATTTAGCCTCTTGTTGTAGCATCTATATTCCTTGCTCTTTGTGGAATAACCAAGGAAGAATTTTTCATTTGATCTTGCATAAAAATTTCCTAAGTTTTCTTCATCTCTCTTGATATAACATTTTCTTCCAAACACTCTAAAATATTTAAAATTAGGAGTTCTTTCATACCATATCTCATAGGGAGTCTTTGAACTATTTACTCTTTCTTTTCCTCTATTGAGAATGTAAATTATAGCACTATGTGAATGGTTTCTCTCCAATAGACATATGGTAGATTTTCTTCCTTCACCATGGTCCTTGCTGCTTCCTAAAATATCCCATTTTTCCTTTCCATAGATCCATTTTGTTGTGGAGTCCTATGAGATGAAAATTTCATTTTTATCCCATTATCTTCAAAATAACTATTAAACTCATGGGAGGTGAACTCACCAACTCTCTCAAACCACAAAAACTTGATCTTCAAGCCCATTTCATTCTCAACCATAGATTTAAATGCTTATAAATTATCTAGATCCTTTGATTTTTCTTTGAGAAATGTCACCCATGTTATTATATAGTAATCATCAATTAAATAACATGAAATTCCTACCACCTTGAGAGCTTATTATTTTGGTATGTCCACATAGGTCTATATGCACCAACTTCAAGGGTCCTATAGTAGAATATTTCTTGATTTTGAACCTCTTCTTTGTGTTCTTTCCAACTTGAAATTGTTTGAAAATCGCATTGATAGGCTTTGTAATCCTTGAAAAATATCTCACAACGTCAATAGGATTTATCTTCACTAGGGTATCAAAATTGATGTGTCCCACTCTTCTATGCCATAGCAAACTTCCTTTGATTTTGAGCCATAAAGCACTTACCACTAGCATTTCTAAGTTGATAAAAATTTCCTTTTGTCCTTGTTCTTGTTGAAACCAATGTTCTAAAGATTCCTTTTATGGTTCCACAACCACCATCTTGAAACACCAGACAATATCCTCTACTATAATTTTTTCTTACAATGAGAAGATTAGAGACCCCTAACACAAAGAACATCATCTGTCCTATGCTTTGCATAAAAAATGATTGAACCTTTTCCATAGATTTGAGTAGATGTATCACAACCAAACTTAAAAGAACCACCATCAAACTTCTCAAGTTTAACAAATATACTCTTGTCACCTGTCATATGATTCGAGCATTTGTTGTCAATTATCTAGTAGTTTCTCCTCTTTTGCATGAAAAGTAGTCAACATAGTTCCTTTAATGTTGTGACATATTTCTAGAGTAATTCCCTTCACACATATTTCAAGGTTAGCATCATTAGTCCTAAAATTGAAATCCATGAACAAGAATTCATCACTTTTGCTATCTAGATAATTAGATTCATCACTAGACATGCTATTATCTTCTTTAACATAGTAACTCTTCTTCATAGATTTGCTTAAATTGTAATCTTGATATTTATCATTAGAAATATTTTATTGGAAATTTTGAAGCATAATGACCTATCTTTGCACAATCGCAACAATTGAAGGTTAACTTATGTCTCTATTTTCAAGTGCCTCCTTACAATCTCCTTACAAAATTTTCTTGCACCTCTTCAAGATCAACTAGATCAGATTCATCGTTACTCTCTTTCTTGCTAGCTTTAAAAATAGTCTATTTTCTTGAATCATCTTGGACAAACTCTGGTAATTCAAAAGTAGTTAATGCACCAAACAATTGATCTCTAGAATATTGATATAAAGTCTGAGCTTCTTCAATAGAAGATATATTAGAATTATATGTTTTAGCAAGGGTTCGCAATACCTTTTTCACAACTTGAATTTCCTCTAATTTTAAACCAAGACCACTGATGGAATTGACCACTTCATCCATCCTATGCATGTAGCCTATAATATCTTCATCCTTTGACATTATGAAACATAGAAAAATAGTTTTTTATCAAAATGAATTAACAAGATGATAAAAAACAAGGTTTTCCTAAAGTTTCACTCAATTATGAGGGCTAAAATGCATGAATAACAATCATAAATCAATCATAATTATTATAACAACAATAAGGGATATTTTGAAAGGTTAAAATAATGTGTTCCTTACTAAAAAGGTTATATTTTGAGGTCACTAAGGACTCATTAGGGTTTCTAAAAGGTAACTTTTGGGTTATGTTCTTCACTATTTGCACTTCTATCTCCTAGGTGACTAGCTTCCAAAAGTTTGAAAAACTTATGCAGATAAATTTTTGTGATCTTGCAATGTAGATGAAAACTTTGCAAGTTTTAAACTTTAAAAAAATTTCTCCAATCTTGTTCTCCACTTGATCTTCAACCTAAAATAGGTCTGCAAATAGACATCAAAGAGGAGAAACAATTATTGATTGTTAGAGGATAGGGGTTTGCCTTAGTCAAACCCTGTTTAGGTAATTAAACTTGCACTATAGAAAAAAGTACCCTTTGCTTGAAATGGGAATAATTCAATATAAATTGGACTTAATGAGGCCTTAATGAGGTGTTGTGAGGTATTTTATGCATCCACACTAGGTATTGGACCCTTTCAAATCGAATAAAATGTATTTATTGATGTCTTGTGATAGTGTTGTGAAGTTTTGTAAAAAATTTCTACACTTTTCTAGACTCTATTTAACATAATTCACCTAAAAATTATCTTTTTATTCATCATCAAGTCCTATTTTGAAGTTTTGTAAAGTCTTGTAACAAAGATTCATGCTTTTCTAGGCTTAATTTCTCTATTTACACATTTCTTATGTCTTTTATGACCTCCCCAACACACAAAATTAAATGCAAGATAATTCTCGACACCCACTTTCAAGTCCAAGGTGGGACCCATTCACCATGAGTGGCGAATGAGTCCCTCTTGGCTCCAAATTCAAGATATTTTAAATTTTCTTTGGGGTTTTTATTTAAAATCACCTTGTGTCGGCCTATGATGAGGTATCATTGGGTTACTAAAGAAGAAATGTGTATAAATAAGTATTTTTCTCCTCATTTGACATCTCATAACTCTTTTTTTACATCTCACATCATTAATTTATCATCTATCTTCTCATTCAAGTCAAGCAAGCTAGGGTTTCATCTTTCTAAGTCATTAAGATAACACTTTCAGACATTCAAGGGTAGATTATTCATGTTTTGTTGCAGAAATTCAAGATCAAACATCATGGCTAGGTAATTAGCTCCATTATTGTAGGTTTCATTTCATTCTTTCATCATTTTTGGTTTAATTATGTAAAAGAGGTTTGACCAAAGAAAACCACCATGCCCTAACATTCAACATTTATTTCTCTTGTCTTGTGTGTTTGCAGATTTAGGACTCTTGGAAGCTTGGAAATCATTGAAGATCAAGTTCCAAAGTCACTCAAGTCTTATCTTCATTCAACAATTCAAAATATCAATAAAAAGTCATTTTTATGCCCGAATACGATAGTTTCGTAAGGAACACCTCAGAGGGAAGCCTAAGCTGCAGACCTAAGGCCTGGAATCCACCTTTGAATAACTGGAACTTGTAAGTGGGACTCATTCCCATGGGGTGTGAACATCTACACTCTAGGTCAATTTGAGTTTTCACATTTTAGATACCCTGTCATGAAACTGGTTTCAACATAATTTGTCACAACAAGGACTGATTCGCCCTAGGTGGCAAATGAGTCCTATCAGACTTGAAAATCAACATAAATATCATTTCATACATCATTTCTAGTTTTCATCCACATTCCAGGTGCACACTTTTAGTTTGGCTCATTTCTGTTAAGTTTTGCATGCATTTCTAGTTTAGTTTTGCATAACACAATGTGTTTTCAACCAAGTCATATTTCTTAGGTTTTGCATATTTAATCAATCAATCTTATCAATTATCTGAATAGAGAACATTTGCATTTAGGAATAATAACATCATACACACATCCTACTCTGAGGAAGCACCTGATTCTTTGGGTGTGGATCTATTTCACTAGGGTGCAAGACCCTAATTTGAAACAAAGAGACCTGCATTCTCAGCCCCTAAAATATATGTCTAAAACCCTATGATGAAATAATGAAATATTAACATGAAACAAACATGAACAATGATACTGATGATGTCTTGGAATGTAAATATACAAACTAACATGAGGTGGCCATGTAGAATGTAGATCTTGATCTTGAATTGGATGTGAAACAATGCTTGCAAATGGATCTTCAATACTACATCAACACACTAGCTCAAAAAAATGCTTGTTGTACTATGATTTTGACATGATGATATGATCTTGAATTGCTATAGTAAAACATTAATAATCTTCCCTTGAATGTCCTTAAAATGCTCTTGAAAATTCTCTCTTGATCATAATTTTGCTATAATTCTTGAATACTTGAAGCTTAGATGAAACTATGTGAATTAACCTTGTATTTATACTAAGGGTATGTGTAGTATCATGATGGACTAAAAAGTGGCAATATGGTAGGTATGTGTAGGGTATGTGGCTGATGACTTTTTCAACCTAAAATTGATGTCTAAAAGGGTTTTGTAGATTCCCAGCTTCCAATTTTCAGTATGTTCTGTTTTAAATTTGAATTCCAATAAATAATTATTATTCATTTTCTATTTGAATTAATGTAACAAGTCCTAATTGGATAAAGTTGATTTGTCATCATAGCTTCAAATGGCATCACATTTTGAATAGAAACTTTGTGTCACATCTCTATGCTTCCCATACTATAGGATTAAAAAAAAAAAAAATTTTAAATTTCTTGGAAGTTTAGACCAAGTTTTATGGTGGTCAAATATATGAGGTTTATATTTTTTTTTGTGTTGTATGTAATTAATAATTAATTATTTACTTGGAAAATAATTACAAAAAATATATGCATCACATTGGTACAGCCCTCTACTTATATCTAGAACCTTATAAATAAATATTGCCCATTTTATTGTGTATAGGGTGGCCTAATGTGACACCTTACTTCTTTATTTTTCCCTTGAAATTTGAGTATCACCGCGATTGAAAATTTGGAAATTTTACCAAATAGATTTTTAAATAAACCTAGTAGTTTAGAAACTACATTCAATTTTCTATAGATTCTATTCTTACATATTTTTGAAATAATATAGATAACTTATTCAAAATTTTACATCAAGTTGCCTAACTTTGATTTTTCTGAATTTTATCACCACTTAAGGGCCTGTTTTTTCCATGATTATCCTACACATACCCCTAAGTTTAAAGTTTAACCCTAAAATTCAAATGATCCAAGTCAACATAAATTCTAGGATTCAAAATCATTAGAATCCCTCCACAAATAAGTTTGAAAAGGGATATCCTAGGTAAGGGGGACCCATTCGCCCAAAGTGGCAAATGAGTCCTGGCATAGTTTTCTAGGACCAAGCTTCAGGGAGGAAAAATATCACTAAAATCCCAACAAAAATATGATAAAAAAGGGTGTCTTAGGTAAGGAGGACCCATTCGCCACCTTGTGTGAATGGGTCGTAGCATACTTTTCTAGGACTCAATGTATGCCAAGTTGAATTTTATGCAATATTATTAATGAGTGTCGGGATAAATCCTTCAAAAAAAATCTAATAATTAAGGATTGGATTTGAATTTAATGGGCCAATTAAGCTCTAATTAACCTCAATTAATTAATAAATCCCTAATTAGTGTGAAAGTGTAGTAAAAAACTTTACAACACCCTAAATAAGGCACCATTAAGTACATTTTATCATTAATTATTAATTCACAAACTATACATGAAAAATGGTTACTTTTTTTGACACTACACATCAAATAGGGTTTCAAATTTGGATTTCAAATTATGTATCTTTGCTTTCCCTATCTTATCATCTTCTTCATAAATTCTTTCCATCTTCTTCTAGATCTCATTAGTAGTTTTGTAGCCTATCACCTTCACAAGTTCTAAATCAAAAAGTCCACTTAAAATGACATACATTAAGTTGTAATTGTTCTCATACTCTTTGATATCATTATCACTTGTTAGAGTAGTAGTAGGCATGGTATAACCATCTTCAACTGACTTCCATACACCATATCCTAATGAGACAAGATAGCCTTCCATCTTAGCCTTCTAGAAATTGTAATTTATTCCATCAAACATAGGAGCATTGACACATTTATTATGTGTCATCTAGATCTACCTTAATTGTTAAGACTCTTCCAAGGAACCACGACTCTAATACCAATTGTTAGACACATAGGATAACTAAGAGGGGGGTGAATCAATTTGTACATTAAAACCTTCAAACCCTCATAAAAATTCAAACCCTTATTAATATTTAAACCCTTATTAGCATGAAATAAATGAAACAATAACACATTAACAACCATGCATAGTAGAACACCATATTTACATGGAAAACCCTAATCAAGGGAAAACCACAATGAGGATCAGCTCTATATTTAAAATTTTATTGCAATTGGCTCATTGTGGGAAGGAGTCACTGCCCAAAGGACTCACTATCCAAAAGAAAAGAAAGGACTCACTACCAAGGGCTCACTGCCAAAAATAAAGGGATTTGAAGAAGGCTATTACAAGGAGGTCCACTACCTTAGAGAAATAAGATAATCCACCACAACAACTCTACACCATCTATAACCTTCATCTCACTATCTCAAATAACTTATAGCACATTGAAAATGTATCTACACCTCTTTCTCACTACTTTGGTAGCCTTAAGTAATCAAGCTCACACTCAAATCTCAACATACATTCACATTTTGAACCAAATACCTCATCTCACACTTGACCTTGTATATATATCATCTATAACCTCAAAAACCTCTTCAACTCAGCCTCAATGAAATGTGTGTACCTCAAATGTGCAACCACCAAATAGATCACTACCAAAAACTTCCACAATGGAAAGAAGTGAAGGAAAACCACACTAAGGGTTAACTAGGACCCAGATCTACACTCACATGCTACACCACACTTCCAAAAATAATGAAGCACCTCCACACACAACACTAAAATGCCAATCCAACCAAACTAACTTAAACACTTATCATGTAATCACATTCACCCTCTTAGGTTCGAAGATAACTTGTTGAAAAATTAGCAACCTTATAAAAACTTTTGGAATATTTCAACATCAATGAAATATCCAACACTATTTTTACAACTACATAAAACTGAAGAAAATTATCATTCTCTACAATTAGTCAAACTACCACCACATACAACTCATGAAACCAATATTATGAGATTTCTAGTATATTCTACCCTAGTTAGGCTAACTTAAGCCTAGTTAGGTGTTGGAGTGAACCCTTGACTCATTCCCCATGAGGTGTCAATGTTGCTGAAGGTGTCTTGAGGGATGTCCAATCCCTCTTGATACCTCTCCCTTGCATAGAGGAGAGAAATTCGCATCACTATAGGATAAGGAGTCCTCTCCTCATTCCATGGCACATGTGCCTATTCTTAAGGCATGTGTGCCTATTCTTGTGCTATGTAGTTGCTCATCCTCATACTATAAATTGAGGGTTTGAGTTCTCTATTCGATGGGTCAGCTAATACAATTCTTTCATTATGTTCATTGTGCTTGTTTCTCATCTCCATGATCTCCTAATTCTAATATGGTATTAGAGCATAGGTGGAGATATTTGCAACACAATTAGGTCAATCAATTCGATTGTATTTTTTTTGTTTTGTTTTTCTCTATGTTAAAATTTACAGGGAACTCAAAAGGCCCCAAATCTAAGCAGCAAGGTGTCTTCAAACATGAAGGATAGATATTTTAGTCATAATTTCCTACTAGCAAGCATCTGAATTGAAGGTTGAGGCTGCACCATTTGTTTTTAAATAGAAGAAAATTTGTATCTTCTAAGGCCGAAAGAAAATCTCTACTCACCGAAGGAAGACTAGCGTGAATATGAAGAAATCAATTTGAATAGAGCCTAACCGGAAAACCTGACCAACACATTTGGAGGCAATTATTTTCATCCCGAAGGTCGCGATCTATAGTGATTTACACTAGCTACGAGTTTCATGTGAAATCTATGGAATTGCAAATTAAAGGGCGATTTTGCAGGTTTGAATTTTCTCATTGAAGGTTGAAGTCACTCTCTAGTAGGCCGATATCCCTCTATAACTATCACGAATTCTTATATCTGTGGTGGCGTTGAAATCTTTGACCATGTTTTTGGTGTGAAAGGCAACAATATGCATCCAACAGACCCATGCGTTTGTGTTGTTTGCATATGCAATTGGGATACGCTAGGATTAATCTTATCTACAACCTCCACTCATTCATGCTCGCAAGGCGAATAGGATGGGAGTGTAACCTAATGCTTCATTTTTTCCCATGTGATGTGTCTTTCGTTTGCAGGCTGCAATTTACTTTGTGGTAGACTGCAATTTTTATTTGGCACGATTTATTATTTTGAGGCATCAAATTGTTGTTTGAAGGCCTGTAGATCTTCATTTGCAAGCTTTGAAAGCTTTGTGCATTTAGAGTACACTCTAGTGTTTGTAGTTTTTTGGGTGCCACATTGAACGTAGCATCCTTGCTAGAAACTACACGACCTAACTATTAAGTTTCGCTTTCTACCAACTATTTTTAAGGATCTTTGCCAAGAAGACTCAATCTCTAAAAATTGGAAACATATTCACCAATGATAGCATCCCTTCTCCTTATGCAGTTGTTTTCCAAGCGGATAAGAAGAGAAGTGGGAATGAAGGCCAAAGAAGAAGCTCCACACCACAGTACTCGGTCAACTCTTCGACGGCCTCCATCAATATCGACCTTTGGCTGCAAGTTATATACATACTTGTAATCCTTAATCAATGCCTTAGATTAGTATTTGTTGGACATTTAATACAAACACAAATGGTTGGATGTGGCTTTGACCTCATCAATCTCCCTAAATAATTAGTCAATCTTCCTTGTGTTGTTGTTTAGTTTATCATTAAATGCTATTTAATATGTTAACATTTAATTATAACAATGATATATATGTTAAACCCATAGAGTTTACACAATATTGGTCTATTCATTAAGGGGAGGGGTAATTTTATGTTTTGTCATAATTGGAAAAAATGAGGATCATATGGGGTTTGTAAAATGCACTCAACTTATAAAGTGCCACTTTTCTGTTATTTTCTTTGGGGGGATTATGTAGGGCATTTCATAATTAAAGAACTGAAATAAAGTTCCAAAGGGGGTAATTATCTAGTCTAAAAATGGGAATTAGAAATCATCCATCTGTCATCAATTTGGGAGAAGGAAACTATAAGTCCGAGTGTGATGGATCTATTTATTGCCACATTTATTTGGGGTAAAAACACAAATTTGTGTTACACTTTTAGCCAACTTATCAGCACAACATAATTTAATTATTTCTAACTAAAAATCAAGTTTGGTCAAACATACAATCTAGTAAGATTCATTCTAGCTAAGTTAGATACTTCCACAACTTTCTCAATTAAAATTGTTGGCTGAAAATTTATGGAGCAACACTTTGACTCCAATTTACCAAAAAAATAAAATTAATTAAAAAACTTGAAGTTTTAATAACACCTACTAATGTAAATAACATTTTTAAAAAATATAAAAAATACCCTTTTGTAAATCCATAAGTGTAGTTTTCAAATATATATTTATTTTTAATAGTTTAATTATTATTTATATTTTATATTTTACTTTCACTAAAAAGTAGGTTATCAGCTCAAAATATTAGGTTGATTACCACCAAGGAAAAAGTGCTTAAACTTATTAAAAATAAATAAATAAAATATGATACCTAGATAAAAGAATCTATTTCAAGATGCTATAATTTTTCTTTTCCATTTTAGATTAATATTTAATATGAAAGATGATGTTCAATGGAAACAACTATTTTTTTACTCACACACATTTTAATATTTATTTAAATATATATATATATATCCAAATTGGAAAAAAATATATCCATGTGCTAAAATTTCAAGTTATAAATACACACAAAAAATTGAAAGAAAAAATTACTATAAAGCTCCATCGCCTCATGCAACTTCACTTTTCAAAATTTTATCAGCAACTAAAATTATAGTGTTAATTTAATAAAAACTAGTTTAAAATAATTTTTTAATTTTTTTAAAATACAAACAAAAATATACTAAAAAATACATATTCTACTAGTTTACGTCATTTCAAATTTCAAAACATATATGCCACTTTTTAGTGATTCAAGTTTAAAAGTTGGATCAGTGTTGGTTGTTTCCTTTATAAAGTGTGACACAACTTTGTGCTTTTTCCCTTTGGACTTATTCTTGAACCTATTACATGTTGGCAGAAATATGTATGGGAAAGTAGAAATGATCATATCTTAGGATTAATCAGTTTAAGTATTGGGGACCACACATCATGGTCTCTATCACATATTAGGTTCCCTCGCACTCTCTAGACCACTCTATGGGAAATATATGGAGATCCCACTAAACCTTCATTCCCAAATAATCCCACTCATCATCTTGCAGTGGTGGCAAGTTACTCTCCTATATGCAAGCGAGAGGTGTCAAGAGGGATTGGACACCCCTCAAGACACCTTCAACAACCTTTACACCTCTAATTAGGAGATCATGGAGATGAGAAATAAGCACAATGAACACAATGAAAAGAAGTGTATTAGCTAACCCATTGAATAGAGAGCTCAAACTCTCAATTTATAGTATGAGGATGAGCAACTACATAGCACAAGAATAGGCACACATGCCTTAAGAATAGATTACGTGTTCATGGAGATGAGAAACAAGCATAGTGAACAGAATGAAAAGAATTGTATTACTAAACCATTGAATAGAGAGCTCAAACCCTCAATTTATAGTATAAGGATGAGCAACTACATAGCACAAGAATAGGCACACATGCCTTAAGAATAGGCACAGGTGCAATGGAATTATGAGAAGACTCCTCATCTTGCAGTGGTGGAAAGTATATCTCCTCTATGTAAGGGAGAGGTGTCAAGAGGGATTGGAAACCTCTCAATACACCTTCAACAACCTTGACACCTAATGGGGAATGAGTCAAGGGTTCACTCCAACACCTAACTAGGCTTAAGTAAGCCTAACTAGGGTAGAATACACTAACAAAAATAAATAAAGAACAGACCATCTGAGCGAAGATAGATACAAACAATATGAGAATATTCTCAAATCCACAAGACAAGAAACTTCAACATCGAGAAATGCATAATAGTTCCATTTTTCCCAAACAATATGCTTTTGAGGCCAACCAATATCAAACACATCTTCCACTTTCCTATGATCCAGAACCTAAAACTCTAGATATAACACCTTTGAACACCTTTGATCATCACATCCAAACCATACAGGTAGATATTCAAGACTATAGAAATGCATAGCGCAATAAAGAACACACCTCTATAACCTTCTACTCTCATTAAGAAAATTTTCTCAAAAACACTTAGAAACCAAGTGAAAATGGTGCACATACAACACTTTCTTAGCACCACAAACACGTTCACAACATCTACAACACCTCAATATTTGCAAACACTTATGCCATCACTTGCTCATCATATCCACACTAGAGGTTGACATTAAACTTCACAAACATGACACTCAATACCACAACCACACTAGAGATTGACATCTCATCAACACCACACTACTAAAAAACATGTTTACTATACTAGAGGTTGACATTAATGACAACAGAAACTATAACATAGTGCAACAAAAATTTTATCTCCACATGTCTTGGAGTAGAGGGCCATCTTGTATTTTTTTGTAGATATAATTGGAAAGGAATTGTAAAATATTCAAGGGAGAGGGATTGGTTTCACTTCAGGTTTAGAAAAGGGTCCTTGTCATGGTTCAAGAAACTATCTAGGCTAGGTGTGTAATGGATACCCCTCTTGGATTTTATGAGTTGGTGGTGATGAAGGAATAGGGTTCAGTTGGAAGTGGCTCGAGGTAGGCTTGTTTGATAGGGAGGAGACCTCCTAGAAGGAAGATCAAGCAAGAAGGAGGATGGTAATTGCCTCCTGCTAGTGTCCTAAGCATAAACATTGAAGATTCCTCTAGAGATAGTCCTATTTTTGTTTGATTTTGTGGTGTTGGTAGAGATAGTTCAAGAAATTCCCTTTTCTTCTTATCCAATTTTTAGAGACATCAAACTAATAATTTTATGGAGGCTCTTGCTATCCTTATTTCCCTAGAGAATGGGTGCCATCTTGGATGGTGTATGTTCATTTGTGAGTTGAATTCAAAGATATTTGAAACTGTATTGAATAAGAAAAAATTGGAACGGGTGAATTGGTAATTGGATTCACTAGTTTATCAGATTCATAAGATTAGTAATTCTCTAGAATTGGATTATTTTATCGATATCCCTAGAGAGTGAAACAATGTTGTGGATTTTTTGGGAACACGGGCTTTTAAGATTAGGGGTTAGTGGCATGTCGATGGATAGGAGATTCTTCCCTTGGAATGTTCCCAAAGATTGAATATATTGATTTAGGAGGATAATCTTGGACCTTGCAAGTGGTTGATGGGTTTTAAGTGGTTTTTGTTCTCTATTTTCTTGGCTTTTGTTTTCCAAGTTGAGCTTGGTTGGTCTCTATTGTTTGACCTTTATTTCTTTGTTTGTAATATTTTTTTTTTGAGAGAATACATTTTTACCCCTTTTAAAAAAATAAAAATTAATAAATAACGAATATTTATAATTTATAAATTTAATGTTTATAATAATTTTAAAATTAATTTATTGCACGAATTTATAACATATCTTCTATTTAAACTATATAATATGATTGAAATGTTTGAAAATATATCATGAATCATCCAATTTCCCAAACTGAGTAAGATTGAAAGTAGAAGATGTTGGAAATTTTTTTTTGAGAAACATCTTTTGTTTCAAAATTACTTTGTAGGTTTGTGAATAATCTACCTTTTGGTGGGGATTGTTCCTACATTTCAATTTTCATAAATTAGAGTATAAAATTTTATTAAATGTCGCATACAATAATTAAATATCTATGGATATGTATAACTTATAAATTTAATAAAAAAAGATATAAATATGTATAGATCAAGTTGTTAACATGAAATATATCTTAAAATGTTGAATTTTACTGTTTAAAAAAATTAAAACATCAAGTAGAGATGTTCGAAGTTCAAAGATTAGTCATGGAGGATCAAAAGCAATCTATATCTAAATTAAAGGACTGTAGAAAACTAATATATATTAAGAATGAAAAACTCAAGAATTACACTTATTTATATTCTATTAAAAGTTTTGCTTTGATTACCAACTTAAAGAAAAAACAATAAATAATTTCAAAATAAAAGAAAACAACAAATAATATCAAGCTATTTATTTGAAATAAGGTATTTTAGTTTTGTCTATCACAAAAAAGTAATATTATTGATGGGCTTGTATTATATATATATATATAT
>VDFB02173412.1:0-17547 GCA_007258455.2 Sequoia sempervirens | reverse complement strand
AATAAATCAAAATGCAAAAGTAACAAAATGAGGATCAATCAATATAATTAAAAACATATAATAATCAAAAATTAATAATAATCAAAATAATAACTCAAAATACAAACAATATAACAAATAAAAAAAAAAATTCAAATAAACATAAAAATAATCAACAATATAAGATTATTATATAATTATAAACATATAATGATCAAAAGATAATAAATCAAAATATAAAAGTTAAAATTGTAATGAAAAATATAGCCATATAAGATTATAACTATAGTATAAGATAAGATCAATTGAAAGATAGCACTAGGATCAAGGAACATAGTGTTGATATTAGGCATAATCGTATTGTCAAATCAACCCTAGTAGAGCATTCCCATGGTTCCAGGTACCACATTTTCCTTGAAGAAGCCCAAGTGGTGATTAAGGAAGATTGTTTTTTTTCAAATGAAAACTTCAAGAAGCCATCACTATCAAAAAACACTCTTCCAATCTCAATTGGGATGAAGGTTGGCACATTAGCCCAACTTGGAAACCTCTCCTAAACTCCTTGCATCCAAACCCACCTCCTTGGTGTTTTCTCCTCTCTCCTCCCCTAGCCTTCCTTTCCTCTTCTTCTTCCTACCTCTCCTTTCCTCCTTTGCACCCCCCTCCTCTTTTCATTCCCCCCTTTCCCCCATCATCGCTGATGCATTTTCTTAACTTTCTTCTAGTTTTGTTTTTCTTTTTTCACTTTCTTTAGTAGTTGTTTCTTGCTTCTTATTCGTTATAATTTGTTTTTTGTTTTGTTTTTGGTTTATTATTTTTCTTTAATTTCTTTTTTATTGGTTACTTTTTATTATTATATGCTTATCTTTTCAATTGTTGACCTTATCTTATACTATAGTTATATTCTTATATGGCTATATTTCTCATTACAATTTTTACTTTTATATTTTGATTTATTATCATTTGATCATTATTTGTTTATAATTATAAAATAATCATATATTGTTGATTATTTTTATGTTTATTTGAATATTTTTTATTTTTATTTGTTATATTGTTTGTATTTTGAGTTATTATTTTCATTATTATTATTTTTTATTTATTATTATTTGTTTTTAATTATATTGATTGATCCTCATTTTATTACTTTTGCATTTTGATTTATTATTATTTGTTCTTATTTTTTATTTTTTATTTTGTATTTATTTATTTATTTTTATCTCAATTTTGATTTTTTGACTTTTATTTTTCTAATAAAATAATCATTTTTGTTTATTATTATTATGTTTGTTTGGTTACTTTTTAATTATCATTTTTTATATTGTTTTTTTTTTAATTTATTATTTTGTTTTTTTGTCTCAAATATGGAATTTATTGTTTGTATTATTGTGTTTATTTTGATTATTGATTGGTGTTTGTATTATTATTATTTGATTATTATTATATTTTTATAATTATAAAATTACCTTTTTACTTTTTTATTTTTTATTTTTTATTTTTTATCTTGATTATTACTATTTATCTAATTATTTATTATTATTATTGTTTTCTCTTTCCTCTTCTCTACCCCACCTTTTATTAGGTTGATCCTACACTCCTATTTTTTCGATTTGCCCTCTTCGATGATGGATCAGGTGTGATGCGAAATGTATATTATTTTTGATGAAAAAACATACACAACTAAATCCAAAAGAATATTATCTATCTTCAATGGATTGGCCGAGCTCATCATAGAATAAAATATCTGAGCAAAAAATAGGAACTACTCTGTCTGCTTTGGCTACAGGAATAGACACAGAATGGACTTCTAGTGGCTGTAGGAATAGTCAATACCATATTTTCAACTAGGTGCAAAACAAAACATACTAATTAAACTAATTAATCTAAGGAAAGGAAAAGATTACTCACCAAGTGGGCCCCCTTGGATGGGTATCCACTAAGACTACTGTGAACTCAAATGCTTACACTCAGACTATCATCTCATTCATTGGAAAATATGTAAACAAAGTAACATCATAGCTATATTGAAAAGTAGAAAATTCTTAACACAATATCACTACCATTTTTTGCCAACAACAATCAAGAACTATGAATCCTTAAGATTCAAATCCTTATTTATTCTACTAGCTAAACAGGGCAGTTGACTCCCACTAAGAGGACCCCATTTAGGGAAAGCAAGGAAAGAGTGGCAGAGCGGTTTTATCTGTAGGGAATCCAGTCAGACATGCATGTCCAAATGTGGACTCGATGCTGCAATAACACCCATGATTGCTCAATACCATTAATACAAAGAGGTTACGTTTGATTTTCATGGGGAATCTACTGCCATGCTCGGTTGACTCCTTTGAATGATTCCCTACATGTTCATCTGACAGTTTCCTTTCTCAACTTAGCATCCACAAAAGATATCCTGTAGAACAATGTTAGTACGCATAATAATTGCACATCTATAATCACCTTAAGGAACATTCATCAACCATGCAAAAAATTGATATAGATAATCCACATAATATGCTAATACCATTAAAACTTCACAAAGAGGAAATTAAACCCAAAGTCAACGTTTTAAGGGAAACATCATGCAAATATTAACACTTAGCTACTAAAGCTCATGATACTGTCAATAAATGGACTAAAAACTCTACCCAGATTTGACCAAAAAACTAAGCTCATCATCCCCCCAACCTAATGTCTTGCCGGTCCTCTAGTAGAGGAAGGGCTGTTTCTTTTCTTGGTCAAGACTCTAAAGTTCACAACTGCAAGCTATCCAACATCTATTTCTGCAGTACGTGAGTTTGGGTCCTAGTAGAATCCCCCCAATCTATCAAGTCTATTCCATCTTGGCCTTTCTCTAGCAATGTCATATTGGTAGCCTCTGAAATTTGGTACTGGCCACATGAGAATAGGTGGTTGAAAAGTCAATGGAAGCCAAAATCTTCCCTCTGTTCTACCAATATGGATGTACTTGTCAATCCTTTTCAATGCTACAACATAGTTGTGGATAGAGTGGGGTTCAACTTGCTTTAACTCATCTGTTAGGCTATTCCATCGCTGAGCTAGATATCCTCTTACACGTTCCTCTTTTTTTGTTGTTTTAACTTCATATTTAGTATAAACGGCTTCAATCTAAGGCATAATTCTATTACCATAACTCAGTCTAAGAAGCATCCCGAGCCATTCCCTATGGATATCCCTTGGATTGCTCGATTCAACCCTAAAGGGTAAGGGGATATTGGATTCCATCTTCTTGTAAGTAGTGTTTTGTTCACCCCAATTGATTTCATTTTGTGCCTAGGACATAAATTCTCTCAATTGAACATCTCAAACATATAGTAGTGGGTTCCAATCATGATCTTGTATAACAACATAAATGTGTAAATAAAATTCACATAACAAATTTTTCATTTCAGGAGAAGTAATCTTGAAAGCATTAAAGAATTCAGCAGGAGTTTCTATGGAAGGGTTTAAATATGAAACAATTTTTGATAATCTAAAAGAGAGATATTTTTCTATTAAGTGCAGGGCATAAACCCTTGGAGGAGCTCTACATTCAAGAATTTGCAGAACCAAGGTTACAATATCATCTACTTTCTTCTTTAAAGTAGCAATTTCCTCATTTTTCTCCTCAATAATTTCATCCCTCTCTTGAATTTCCTTTTTTAGTTTCTTCTTCTCTTGTCTCCATTCTCCTTCCCTTCTTTCTATTTATTTCCACAAGTTTAAAATTATTGCATGCATTGTAAAATTAGGAGGGTTATGAATTCGTACCAATATTTTCATTGACGACTGCTCCTCGTACAACACTATTTGCATATACTCTAGCTGTCCAATTGTTTGCAGCTACAGGAATATTATTTCTCTGTCCTCTCCTTGTTGTAGGACCTCTGGCACCTATTCCTAGCTTTGTTGTAGGGACCCTTGTTCATTCTCAAATTCTTCTACAATATTGGCAAGGTATGCCAACGTTACTTTTGCTGCTTCCCCAAGTATATATCCTTTTTCTATTGGAACGTCGACATCTCCATGTGGTATCTCATTATGCCTAGGGCTTTCTTGTGAAGGTACACAAAAGGCTGGCCCAATTGGTTTTGACTTCCTAGAGGTGCTTATATGTTTTTCCCTTGGCTGTAGGATGAATAAGGTCAACCTTTCTCTTTTTATCGCTTAACACCTCTTTTTCTACTGGTTGGGTTTGTGCTTTTTCCTTTCCTTTTCTTATTTCAACCTTTCTTCTCTGTGCCCTAGTTCTTATTAGGGTTTGTAGGGGAACATTGTCATCAGAATCATATGAGGAACTAGCTTTTCTTAAATGTTTTGCTTTAGAGGAGGTAATGTTTATGGATTTGTCTATTGCTGTAGGAGGAATAGTACTAGAATTTGAAGCACCAAGGGTGACTTCAGCCATGCTCAATCTTCTGCTAGACCTACAAAATTGAGGTATAGCCCTAGGTGGCAAATGCTCAACATTGGAAAATTCTTCTTGACGATAATTTTTATTAACTTGAAAAAATGATTCCCAAACCATTCCAGAAGCATCATGCAAAGATTTCTTAACTAGCAATTTTATTAAATAATGGTGGGAGACAAAGTTATCCCTACCTTTCTATGTTTTTGCTACCATGATGGAGAGAAGATTGTATAGGAAATTGGGCACATTCATCCTCCTCCCATGCCTCATGTGGCTTAAGAGCTTGAAATTCACTGAATGCAAATTTGATAAATGTCCCTTGTAGGTAATATACCTTATAATGTGGACGGATGCCTACTTCCAAGGTTCAGGTAGAGACATTCTTTTTGCACCTTGCTTGTCAATGCTAATCGGTGGGTTGCCATGTACCGTGAATTCAGCTCTGGTCGACCTAGCATCCCTAGAGGCAGGGTAATTTTATCCATTAGCAGGTAACCTTGAAATATTTGCAATTATCTCCTTTGTGGTCAAAACTTCTAATCCTTTTACAATGGCTTTTCCTTCTAAAAATGTCTGGGCAAATTCAAGAGCAATGCCTTCATCAAAGCCATCCAATCTCATAAAATAATCAAGCCATCCACATCATTGGAATTCTGGTAGGCATTGTACATCTTGCAACAGAGCATCATGAACTGAAGGCTCATGACGAATTAAACCATCTCCCATTGTTTGAAATTTTCTTCTCTACAATTTTTGCTCTAGAAACCACCACCTTTCTGCCAAACTTTTACTGCTAGTGCCTACTGAATTTCTTCCTCTACCTCTACATTTACCATTTGTAGGCTTATAACTCAAGATTTTGACAAGGAAATGAAGGAATTATGGTGGAAAAAGAGGTGATAAATGAGAGTGATAATGGAAAGAATTGGCAGCTTAGTTAACGTCACTTCACACATATGAGCTATATTTTCAAATTGGATTATTTAAATTTTCTAACACAGGCATATTATGATTTGACATATAGGCAATATATTTGCATTTTTTTATTCCCCTCCCAAACTAAATTTGGACATATGTCTGCACATGTGAGAATGGAGCGATGATTTGACAAGAAATAATGACATATTATGTAATCACCCATAGTAATGTGTCATGATTAGACAAATGCACTTAAAAGGTAATTAAAAGATGAGAATTATTGCGTACATACTTGAGCATGTGAAATATTGTAGTACAAAGATCGTGGAGAGAAAGTACCATTGTGCCTTTTTGAAAAATAATTGAGCAATCAATGCAAGTTATGCTAAGTGAAGCAAGGAGAAATGAAATGATGGAAGAGAGAAAGTTGATATAGATGGACAGATGGGCAGATGGGTGAAGAAATGGATTTCCACTAAAGTGGATATCTTTATTATTAAAGTATGTACCTTAATTTAGGTGAAAGGTGGGATGCTAGGTCCACCTCTTTCAGCTGCAAGGAGCTCGTGCATTGGATGCTGAAAAAGTTGCTACAGGAGGTCTTCCTTGGAGGCTAGCTCAAGTAACCCAAATCTGATGATGAGCTGAGCAACTTTGTAGGGTTCTAGCCACCTTGCCTGAAGTTTTTCTGCAAGTGAGTCCAAAACTTGGCCACTGAAGGGTGAAGGAAAGTGATCCTACTTGGTGATAGCATTCAATTTTTGGTAATCAACACAAACTCACCATATTCCTTTCTTCTTGGGAATGACTACCAGTGTAAGCATCCATTGGCTATGATAGATAGATTCATCGGTTACCAATTTTTGCAGTTATGGTTTAATCATTTTTCTCATTGTAGGGTATATTTTTTGTTGAGGCTTCCCTACTGGTTGAGAGTTACCTCTAATGTAGATCATATGGATACATGGCTTAGTGCCTAGTGCCTTCATATCATCTTTATGTTGATGAGACTTTAGTGAATCTACTACTACAGGGACAATGTCTATAGGAAGAACTTCTGCAAAAGGAGTGGCTACAGGAAGAACAGGTAGAAGTGTTTTAAACGAAATAGAAGATGACATTTCATCTTTGTCTGGAAACTATAAGAGAGGATTTCTGGCTATCATCATGGACTGCATTACAAGGTCAATTTCCTCAACCTTTTCACCAACTTGTAGCCATACAAGACATCTTTATTACGGGTTGGCTAAACACATTTTTTAGTATTCCTACCACTAGAAATGGTTACATTCCCTGACCAACACCCAATATGAATGTCTGCCATTCCAAGAATGATAAGATCATTAGTATTTACAATAGCAAGCTGTAGGATAGTAGAGGTAGGTCTTTTGTTTGCAACATTTAGTTGTTGCAGGATGTCCTTAGTGATTATTGCTCCTAAGTCATTCAAAGCATTCTTTGCTTGGGCTTCATTGATAACAAATTCCATCTCAAGACTATTTGGGTCATTGTATTTGGGAATAGTTACTTTTCTAGATATGGTATTAGTAGGCTGGCAAATTGTAGGAATTGTAGATGGGTATTTCTTTCTCTTATCTGGCTTCTCAAGACAAGCTTCTTTGATAGCTGTGCCATAGATTGGAACTACCGAAATAGGGGTATTTGAACACATGTATTCCCTAACTGATCCGTGATGTCAAAAATTGTGCATTTCCTGTCTTCCTTATGTCAATTTCCAACCTTTGAGGAAATGGTGTCTCTTGTGCATTTTTCTTGGCTAGAACTGGTTCAGGATCTCTAGGTATGGTAGGTTGAATGAGATTATTTAGAGGTCCCTCTTCCTCTTCCATAGATAGCTCAATGTTGGGGGATGTGGAAAGAGTTAATATAGTACTTCCTGAACACAAGTGAATATCACTTATACTCATAGCACAAAGGTTTAAATTGGAAAGGTATTTTGGCTGTGGTTGTGGTGTGTTATTTAGGCAAGGTGAGGGCTGAGCTGGTAGCTAAAGTGTATTAGCAGGTGGAGGTGTCATGGCAGGCTATTTAGATTGAGAAGATGGCTTCATGCAACTAATTTCCTAGTTAGGTCCAAAAAAGGATAGTGGGTTTGGTAACATACCTGGCTGTGGAACCTAGGGTTTCCTTTGGGCCACAAGGTAGACTTGATCTTCATTAGTCCATAGTGGTTTGAATTTGAGTGAAATATGGTTGTTAGTTATCATCTTGTATTTGTAGTATTTCTTCTTCTCATGCTTGTCCTTAGCCTGAAGTGTATCCAACTGGGTGGTTGGATTGTCTATAACATCCTGCTTGAAATCTGCCAATGGATTAGTGATTTCTATCTTTAAAGTTCCATTGGTAGATGACTTACTCACAAAAGATTGGTAAGTTCTCTCTCCTTTTGAAACTTCTCTAGAATAATTCTGACATATTTGCTTGATACCTTCCCAAGAAACTTGAGTGATATCTATCCTTGCCATTAGGTCTAGGTCATTAGTGCAACTCTCATTGATTCCTTTTAAGAAAAGTAGCTTTTGTGATTCCTCAGTGGGTGTATGATGCGAAGATTTCAGAAATCATGAAATGTAATCTTCCAAGCTCTCATCTTCTTTCTGTTGTATTCCAAAGGCATCTCCTTCTTTTGTATTACTTCCCCCACAATATTCTTTGCATGTTCCAAGGAAATTTGTCTTCATATCCTCCCAAGTTCCCAAGGAATTTTTTCCTAGACTCACTAACCACCTTAGTGAAACTTCTTTTAAAGTGGTAGGTGATAGTTCAGGTCCAGGAGTATCAATGGTATAATCATAATCTTGGCAGAGGGGTTCATGTTCAGACAAGAAGGAATCACCCATGTTTCCTTGATGGATTATAGGGAAAAGGCTATCAATCTAATGGTTTCAGAACGTAATCGACTCAACATCATCTCACTCACACAAAGAATGGGAAAAAGAATAGCATATCACTATGCATCTAAGCAAGGGGTATTCTAAGAACAACTCAAGAAAAGGTGCTGAAACTACAAATGACTTCAAAGGAATTCCTAGCTTGGCACCATCCCCAACAATGGTGCCAAAAATGTTAACCTCCTACAATGATTTCAATAACCAGGTCCTTCTAGCCATGATTCAGAGATTGGACATCTAACCTGAATGACCATCTTAGTCATCATGAAGGTAGATTTAATTTGTCAACCTAGGGATGTGAACTTGAAATGGGCTAGCACATTATGTGCACTAGGAATTCTTAAGTAGTCATTTCTAATCTATGGCTAAGGAACACAATACTGGAAGTAAATTGTAGAAAGTAAATGCTAAACATTAATCAATAACTATGCCAGTACTAAAATGCATAATAGGAATAAAAGATCTAAGCAACAAATAAGAACTACTTTGTCTACTTTGGATGTAGGAACCGACATAGAATGGAATTCTAGTGGCTGCAGGAACAATCAATGCCAAATTTTCAACTAGGTGCAGAACAAAACATGCTAATTAAACTAATTACTCTAAGGAAAGTAAAGGATTACTCACCAAGTGGGCCCCCTTGGATGAGTATCCACTAAGACTACTATGAACTTATATGCTTACACTCAGACTATCATCTCATTCATTAGAAAATATGTAAACAAAGTAACATCATAGCTATACTGAAAATTAGTAAATACTTAATTTACAATATCATTGTCATTTTTTTCCAAAAAAAATTCAAGAACTATGAATCCTTAAGATTCAAATCCTTATTTATTCTACCAGCTAAACAGGGCAGTCGACTTCCACTGAGAGGACACCATTTAGGGAAAGCAAGGAAAGAGTGGCAGTGTCGTTACGTCTGCAGGGAATCTAGTCAAACATGCATGTCCAAATGTGGACTCGATGCTGTAGTAACGCCCATGATTGCTCAATGCCATTAATACAAGGCAATTTCATTTGACTACCATGGGGAATTTGCTACCATGCTCACTTGAATCCTTTGAATGATTCACTGCATGTTCATCTGACAGTTTCCTTTCTCAACTTAGCATCCACAAAAGATATCCTGCAGAACAATGTTAGTACGCATAATAATTACACATCTATAAGCACCTTAAGGAACATTCATCAACCATGTACAAAATTGAAATAGATAATCCACATAATATGTCAATACCATTAAAACTTCATAAAGAGGGAATTAAACCCAAAGTCAACATTTTAAGGGAAACATCATGCAAATATTAACACTTAGCTAGTAAAGTTCATGATACTATTAACAAATGGACTATAAAATCTACCCAGATTTGACCAAAAAACTAAGCTCATCAATCCATAACTCTATTGGTCATGTGACACATTTGTGCTATAACAAATACAAGATGAATTCATGTGTGACCCAAGTTTAATGTGGCTATGTTGTGATAGAAATGGAGGCACTCATATGAGCACAATTCATGTATAAATTAATCAATATCATCACAATTAGGTGTCAATCATCATTGGGTGCATTTAGGTTGACTCAAGTTTAACAGGTTACAATGTAATGATAGCATGATCCAAGAGCGATTACCTCTTGTTGCAATAAAGAGCCTATAACTTTGGTTGATATGTAGAGTGGTTGTGTTATATCAATTATGTAGTGCATTCAAACACAACCCATGTTTAATGGGCTATTATAAAGAGTGATCAATATTTTCTAAACCTTATGAATGTTACTTAAAAGTGTACAACTTAAAGTACATACCAAGTTTATTACATACCTGAATGCAATCTTGGGTTACCACAAACTATAATAATGTGATATGCTAATAACCATTATGGAAAGTATTAAAGCAAGACCCATGCTATATAGGATACATTTATATAGGATACATTTCTATGATCAGGTTTACATACCTTAATGATCAAACACAAGCTTCCCACACACTCTAGGATACAATCCAAGATCATACCACGCCTTGTTAAGATAGCTAATTTTTTGACCCGAGATTTAAGGTTGTTTTTTAGTACCAAAAAAAGCATTGGTAAGAGCATGACTAGGGTACAAACCCTAGGCCTCTGTAGAAACATAAACCATAACTCTAGCAGATTAGTTAGGTTGCAATATTAGAAAGATTGAAACATTGTAGCCAATAAAAAAATCTTGCAATCTAAAGATTGTATCCAATAACAAGAACACTATGTAGCTTAGTGATATTTGTAAATGCAATCTATGGCAAGAAGAATGACACTCACTTGAGGTGTGATAGTCAAAAAGAGGTTGAGTAGTGACAAGATAATAAAGCTCAAACCTTGCATAGTAAAATGGAGATTTAATAGTGAGTTTCCTTACCCCCTTGCTAACCTTAAGGTTTTTTTAAATGCTATTGATAGTGTTAGACAAGGAAAATGCAATAAGGGAATGACTGTCCAAATGAAGTAATAGTGGTAATCACAAGTTCAATGTTTCTTCTTAGCCATTGTATAATGGAGGTAGTGGATTGCATGTTTGAGTAGTGTTTTGAGACTCATCAAAGATGGGAGAATAGTGAATAATACCTTGTGGACTATGAAGTAGTGACAATAAGGTTGAAGGATCTTAAGACCCATAATACCATGAAACAATGAATCCCCTGTAGTAAGTAGGTAGTTTATAGGGCATAGTTTGATTTTATAAAAGGATGCTCATGAAAGGAATATTCAAGTGACAGTGAGTGAGCTGTTTGAGATTGTAGCTGAGGGTGCAATATCTAGTCTTAAAGGCAGCTAGCAAAGCAATAAATGTGCAAGAAAATCAAACCCTACAAAACAAACAATTCACAATGTTTTCTTGCATAATGCCTTGAGTTTGAAGACAAAAATCTCATTGTATCTTGATGAAAGTAGTGACCTTAATAGTCAATCACTGGAAATCATGATTTTAAAACATGCTATTGTGCTTATGGAGGTAGCATTTTAAGCAAGGCAGTGAATGGTGGTTTGGAAGGATGGTAGGTATGAATGAATTGCTTTATATGCATACTATGTAGTCTAGCTTAAGACAACATTCTTAGAAGAGATTGAAGGTGGATTATGGAACTCAAGGGTTACCATGATAAAGATTAAAGCAAATATTGAGATATATTTAAAAGCCATTGTCATGAAGATATTAAAGATGCCACATGCAAAACCCCAACAATTGGAGTAATGAATATAGTACCAAAGAGGACAGTGAGCTGGGATATATTTAGGAGATCTCCACATTATCTAATCATTGATACTTCATTTATTTATTTTTTAAAATTTAAAGAAATCATTCTAAACCCTATATAGGATACATTGATACTTCAAAAGCATCTGAAGGAATTTGAGATTATGCAAATATATGTCAATTAAATACTTGGATTACAAACACTAGTGTGAACAATGTAACCCTTGTTGAGCAGAGCATGAATGAGATAAGTAGAAATGAATCCTATGCCTCCTATCACACACATCTCCTTACCATTCTCTGTCATTCTTTACTAAAACACTTCTCCATTTTGGCGAGGTACACCTAAAAATAAGGTTTCGATGAAGGTTTTAGAGTATGTTTATTAAAATGAAAACTCCATTTTGGTGGGCTACGCCTGAAAATAAGATTTTTATGAAAGTTCTAGAGTATGGTTATTAGAGCTATTGATTCTTGATTCCTTAAATGATTTTCTAAATAAATGACTAACTATTTAGTCATTTTTATTTACATGTGACTAAATAATTTTTTAGTCAACAACCAAATTAGTCATTTATTTACTCATTTATAGCTGAGTTGCAAAAAAAAGTAGAATTTAGTCATTTTTAGTTGTTGTGACTAAAATTTTTAGTCACGTAGTCATTTATTTGCTAAATTCTACTAGTTAAATAAAGCATGAAATACAAGACAAGATCTTATTCATGATTTCATTCACATTTACCACATGAAGAATCTAGTTATGACAAATGCAATAATGAAGGTAACTATTGTAACAATAGAAATAAAAGTAAATAAATTAAAGTGAGGAACAATTACCTTGAGTGGCCCTTGCTCAAGTGACTATCTCAAATCTAGCTTCTCAAATCAATTAACCATAACAATAACTAAAAATCTCTTCATTACATAACTCAAAATTTCACAATCTAATAAGAATCTTTACAGATATCTTATTCATAAAACCATAACTGAAAACAAGAGTATTATTTGTGTAACAGAAGAAAACTATATGAACATACCTATATTCTAAATTTTCTATGCTTGTTATTCTCCTCGACCATCAAACCATATATACATAGGTATGGGGGAGTATTATTGAAAAAATGACTCAAAACAGAAATCTAAATGAAACTCACCACTCTCCTATAAAATAAAGTGTGACAAAGTCTAAAACATAATTGAAAACATAACTAAAAAGGTAGAAGTTGATTAGGACTGCAATTGTGCTGCCATGGAAAAACTGAAATGTGGACTGTGGAAACAACCACGTTGGATTCCCAATCATAGTAGGTTTCTTTTCCTTCAATAGGCTTATTAAATGAAATGGTGACTCAATCATCTTGATAAATAGACACCTCCAATTCTACAACTATTGCATTCTTCTTATTCTAGAACTTTCCTTGCATCATTGTCTAAAACTCCTTTGGCTGCGGGTTGCACTCCTTAGTTGTTGCAGGCTATAGTCTACTTGCTTTGGATTCTTGGATGCAAAGAGTTAGTTCACCAAAACATATACAAAATACTAATAGCCATAATTTAAACATAGAAATACACTGCATCCCATACATATTCACACATTTTAACCATGCAATTACTAACATACCATAATCATATTTCCATATACTAAAACTAGGTTCAAGTTGCATGTTGATTATAAAAAGATAGTAAAGTTTAAGAATATGTATGAAATGAGTATTTGGAAATATCTAAAATAATGTACTAAACAACAAGAAAATAGCTAATAATTGGCCTCATCATTCCCCCAACTAGACATTTGCATGTCCTCAAGAAAATAAGTTTGAAGAATGGAGGTTATATTGCAAGGTCATATCCTTGAGATCTATTATCATATCCACTCCTTTCAGTTGCTTCAAGTAGAAACCTCCATAGCATGAAAGTCTTACCCATATGAAATTATTAGCTTCCTTTCGTTCTTTATTCTTTTCTCCTATCCAATGTGGCAAGTTAGGTAGAGAAGTGTAAGTGGAGAGAACGTAATAGGTACCCATGTAAGTCCCTTGTATAAATATCCATGTACCTATGGGTCCTTTCAAGCATGGCTATGAAGTTGTATACAAATTTGGATTCCTTTTTCTATAACTTAGGGGTCAAAATTTCCCATCTTTCTTGCACAAAATGAAAAGAATGATGGATAATACCTACAATTAGTCTCTACATCTTGTCATAATCATCTAGTCTTAAATTCATAATTTTCCTACCTACACCCTTGTACCTCAAAATTTCTATCCATTCTTCTATTATTACACTGGGGTTCTTGGATTCTTTCCTAACCTAGAGAGTAATTGATTTCTCTCTTTCAACATAATCCTGCATGATTTCACCCCTTTGTGTCTCATTTTTGAAGTAGAAAGCTAATGAACTAGTCTATAAATCACCCACAAATATTAATGGATTCCATTTTACTATTATCTAGAATAACATAGTTATGCAAATAAAATTCAAACAACTGATCCTGCAGATCAGGTGTAGCATCAACAAAAATATTTAAAAAGTCAAATTTTCTACTCATGGCAATTGGAAAGTTATCGATCAGTTGACTGAATTGGAAACTCAATAATTTCTCATGTAAAAACAAAGCATAAATTCTAGCAGGAGGGTTGTACTTGATGATTTGTGTAGCCTTGTCTACTATCTCCTCAATTTTAATTGTCATCTTTTTCAATTTAGCTTCCTTGTTTTCCAATACTTTGTTATGGTCTGAAATCATTTGTTTCTTTTCCTTCTCCCACTCTTCTCTTTTTTGGGAGAATTCTTAAGTTGTTTTCTATAACTGATACCCTAGAGACATTATAGTGTGATAAGTTAGAGTTTTTGTAAAAGGGGATCTTTTTCTTTCAGCTACAATCTCTGTATTTTCTACTTTCACTATGGAAATCTATGCAAGTAAGTCTATTTTAGATCCATGCCCATATGTGTGAATCTTCTCCTCCAACTCCTTAATTTTTAAGTCTCTTTCTTTGTCTCTCTATTCATAAGACTTTACCTATTCCTCTAATTGTTTGATTTTTTCTAATGCATCCTACAACTCTTTCTTGGCATTCCTTTCTTCTATAAATAAATTTGCATCCTTCTCCAAAAAATGATCATCATCACCTACAGTATAATCACAACCCTCACTATTAGGGCTTTGTGGGGTTCTCTTCCTTGTCTTATTAGCAAAAAAAATCCTCTGATTTAGACTTAGAGATGGTTGAGATATACCATTTTATTTTAATCAGTGTATGAACATTCTCAGAAACATTTTCCTTCAGTTTTGAATCGATTTCTAATATCACAGTATTTTCTTTCTCCTACTTCTTGATTGATCCCCTCATAACACCCTTCATTTTTAGGCATTTGTATGAACACCTTGGTTGGGTGGGTTTCTTCTTTTGCACTTTCTTGGGTGAAGAGGAAGATCCACCTTTCCTCTTTTTGGTTCTTGGTATTTTTGAAGAAGTCGGGGTTTCTTGGATATCCTCTGCTCTAGGTTTCTCAAAGGTTGCGGGTGGTGAATTTTGTATACTCTGCTCCTTTGGTTCACTTATGCCATGGATAGGTGAAGAAACAGGTGAACTAGAGGGAATTTCCCTCACTAATGCAACAAGTGATTCCAAATTTTTTGGGACAATTGGTTCTTCAAAAATGTGACTGATATGATTACAAATTAAGAAGCTTTCCCATGAAACATGTGCATGTTGAACCCTTAAACTTATTTTTACCAATAGGGTAACTAAACAATAATGTGACAGTGTTGAATTGTTTCTCTTTATTTTATGTTTATAACTCATTCGTTTCAATAGGTTATAAAGAAAATTGGGAACATTAACCCTCCTATTATGATGAAGGTGGCTCAAAAGCTTGAAATGCATTGTGTATAAAAAGAGATTGCCTACCATCACATGTAAGATATTTAATAATATATGCAACAACAAAAGCCAATACCAATGACAACCTTTAAGTACCTTGGGATGTTGATTCTAGGTTCTCTCTATGTTTCTTGAATTTATCTCTAGCAACTACAACATTTTGTCTGACGGGGAATTCATCTTCATCTCTTGGAAAGCCAAACAATTCTACAATTTCAGCTTTTGAAGCATCAACCTTTAACCCTCGAACAATGTATTCATCATTTTGAAGTATTTATACAAATTGCTGTGTCATATCCTCCCTGTATTCTATCAACTTTAAGAAATAATTTAACAATTCTAATTATCTGAAAATAGGAAAAACCAACCTATCTTCCAATATCTATTGATGTGTAGATGGTTCTTGCGAACTATATCTCCACCCATGATTGTAAACTACTCTATTTATGCTCAAATTTTCTTCTTATAGCTTCAACCACACTAATCCTTCCTATTTGTATACTCTAGGTTCTTCAAATTCAACTCCTTCTTTCCCTCTAAGCTTGAAATAGTTTGAATTATGGCTTGGAAATGGGGGAAAGCAAATGAATCAAATGACAAAGGATTGTAGAAAGGTTTTTGGTGGCTTGATTTTGGCTTGATAATCACACAAGAAAATGTTTTAAAACCAAGAAAATGTACTCTTCCCCACAACTTAAGTTGTTAAATGACCTCACTTAATTGTATTTTCAGAGGTTGAGGGTATTATTACATGTAGTGGAAATATGACAATGAATATAAATCATGCAAAATTAAAAATGTAAACATGTCGAAAAACAATGACAATCTATGCTAATTATGGAAAAGTAGTATGTGTACCTACCAAAGTGGAGCGAACTGAATGTAGCTTGTGTGAAGCTGATTAGGAGTGTCCATAATGTGATTATGATTTGACTATTGATTAATTGCAATTGGTGATATATGAAATGGCAACTTGATGCATGGTAATGGAAAGGCTATGGAATATATGACTTATGGGATATGAATTGATCTCTTGAATGCATGGAAATTGACGAATGCTATGTGGAATATGATGGGGTAGGCTATATGTAATGAAATGATAGCTATATAGCTATATGTACAGAAAAATGAAGTGTGTGTGTATGTCATGCAATTAAGTTGGTAGATAAATTGGAAATTTATGATAAGAAAGTGCTTCAGGTACCTTCAACAAGTTCCTCTAAATTTTGGTTTCCTTGTTATTGACGAAGCTACAAGTCCCTACTACATCATGGAGTGTACTTAAAAAGGATTGTTGATTGTTTCACCCATGCAATGTGTGCATGTGAAGAGTGATAGAAAATTATACCTAGTTGACCCTAGTAGGTGAGTTATGTAGCTCACCTGCTGAGTCAACTAAAGAACTTGTAGTATCTACTATTAAATCTTTATTGTTTGTTAAAATATCTATATCAGGATTACTACTCTGTTCAATATCTTTATCATGATCACTATGTGGTACAATATCTTTATCAAAAACACTGTCTGGTACATATTGTTGCATTAATGGAAGAAGGAAGTCATCCTTATGTACTGGATTTTTGCAAATTTTTAGTCTATATCCATTAACCAATAGAAAAAGTCTGATTGCATCAGTTGTTTGTAATTTGACTGCTCCATTTAGAAAAAATTGTATTTCATATGGTCCTAACCACCTTGTTTGTAGCTTTCCTTTATAATCTTTATACCTTGAGTCATATAGAAAAGCTCAATCTCCCACACTAAACTCTTCTGTTTTGATAAATTGATTATGCCATTTGACTCTTTGTTTCCAAACAATCTCAATGTGATTCATAGCCTCCATCCTTATCTCATCTAATCCATACAGATTGTGTAATCTTTCTTTTTGTGCTGTTGTCAAGTCCATATCCAATGTAACTATCATCATGAGTGTCTTGTATTCAAATTCAATGGGCAGTACTACTGTCTTTCAATACACCAACTCATATGGTGTAAATCATGTTGTAGTCTTCCATGTTGTCCTATAGGCCCATATTGCCTCAGGAAACCTATTTACCTAACAATTCCTATGAATCTGCTCTATTTTGGTCAGGTATTTTCAATCTCCCTATTTGTTACTTCCACTTGCCCATTGGCTTGAGGGTAATAGGGTGTTGATTTCCTATACCTTATCTCATATTCCTAGACCAATTTGGTAATTAGCTC
>VDFB02173411.1:0-28011 GCA_007258455.2 Sequoia sempervirens | reverse complement strand
CTCCATTTGAACGCCTAGTGTGTAGTCATCAACCCGTCTCTCATTTGCTCCAGTGAAAGATCTATAACGCTGTTTTATATTATGTTATTTTTACTTAGATGAGTTGCTTATTTTTTTTTTTTTTATTAAATGGTTGAATTCTGAAGCATGCTTCTATCCTCAAAATACCAATGCCAGTAAATACTCAAGTTTACAGTGGTTGTAGGGGAGAGAGTGGTGATTTAGATTTCGCTGTAGAGAACTGCACTGGCTTTTGTTTCACCTTATATACAGTGGATGAAAATTGTGAAGCGAATAACTTTTATATTCTCATATTTAACCTTTATATTCTCATATTTTTCTTTTATTCCAGTAAGAAGTCTTTTATATTTTTATTGCTGTAAAATCTTTGTACAAGGCTACGCCATGTATGCAAATACTTCTGTGAATCTGTAGATGAATGTTAAAGGCTTATCAAAGGCGTGTAAATTGTTTGATAAGAATACTTTCAACTATGAACGCGCAGGATACAGAGGAAACCCATTGAATGGGATGAAATGTTGCGCCATAGGTTGAAAGGAAGTTGTAGAAAAGACTTTAGCAATCCCAGACCATAAAGTTGGCATTTTCCATGCCAAATATTACTTGTACAACAGAATTAAGGGAAATCTTTGATACATTTGCAAGAGTTTTGGGTACATGATTTGGGGTACGGTTGAGGAGAGAAGGAAAATGTATGACAAAATGCCTCATCAGAGATGTCATCACATATCTGAACGTGTATTTATTAAGCCATGCATAGTTTGAGCAAAGATGCAGAGGAGGAGAAAACCAAGATATAATGGTATCTATATATATATATATCCTATTGTTATTTAAAAGCTCATTCCAGCAATAACATGGCTTTTATCTATTTATTTATCTATATTTTTTTTTTTATCATTTAATACACTTTTATAGGAAATGGTTATTGTATACATATTTTTATTTATTTATAAAATTAAATCATTAATAAGATTTATATGTACACCACACACACATATGCACTCACAGATATATATATATATTATATTATATTCATAAAATACATACTAAGAAAAAAGTAAAATAAATGTATATTTAATTAATAATATCTATTAGACATTTAATAGGTTGAACATCATAATAGAAATGTTCTTATCCTTATTGAAATTTATTTTATTTGAAACACAAAAAAAAACTTCATGATAAAGCATAAAGATTTTACTTTGTTCGTCAATTAAAGATTTTCTTTATTTCTCAAATAAAGATTTGCTTTCTTGCTTAAATAAAGAAGATTTTCCCTCTCTTTCGTGAGATACATATCAAACCACATGCTATCAACAAATGTTTAATTTTTATTTTATTTTATTTTTTTAAAGTTTTAACAACTCTTTTGATACAAGTTTCATAAGGTAACTCTTTCCTCCATTCCAACAAGATACAAAACTTGAAATATTACAATAATTTGTATAAAATAAATGGTTAACATGTCAATAAAGGAAAATAACTTTCTCTATTACATCTTTCTTCCCTCTTCCTTTTCCCATTGAACAATATATGCAATTCATTCTTAAAACTACAATGATACAAATAGCATTTGAGGAATAATGATTTACATGTAAATAAATAACACAAAATGAATAAGGATTGCTCTTTCTCCATTTTCTTTTATTTTGCAACAAACACTAACGTTCCTTATTACAACTAATTCTAAGAAATACAAAGAACGACACACAACCAAATCGGGCTTGCTCTCCACCCTACCGTAATGGCGTCATGGAGCCTCGTGGGCTCTGGCCATACCCCCGAGCAAGAAATCTATTAACCCCAAGATGATAGATGGAGTTATCTCAATCTTACCAAAAAGACCAAAACAATATGACATCAAATTTCACACATTTAGGCTCTCCACTCACCATATTCAACAAGATCCACACAACATTTTACCCTCCTACAACAAAATGGACAAAGATGATGAAGATGAGGAGACTTATCTTTTTGTTTAGATGAGGGGATTTAGATCTTCCATCCTCCACTCCTCTCCAAGCCAATCTATCTTGAGTCCATATCCTAAGAAGGAGCCTTCTCCCCTCCTCACCTCTTCTCTTCAATTTACACAAAGGTTCTCCAAAAGGAGAAGTGGGTAGTGCCCAAATCTTCCACCTTCTTGAGATATATAGGGATCTTCCAACCCTACACTTTTTCCCACAAGTGCTCACACATGTGTGAGTCTTGTGCCAATTCCAAGAACCTTTGGGGAGTGGGAAGTTGAGAGTGACAAGTCACTTTTCCCAAGCCCCAACACTTTTTGAATTCGTCACATTCATGAATGTGGACTTTTGAGGGGTCTTTTCACACTCTAAGGACAAGTTCACATGTCAAAAAGGTTCCAAACCCATAGGTATAGGTCCTAGGGGTCTATTCTTGTTCAAAAACCAAGGAACTTGACTCAATAATCCCTTTTTAAAACCCACAAAAGAATCCATACGAGTTTTGATCTTGACCAAGGGTTCCAACCCCAACCAAACTCACATCACATGACCTACAATTGGATTCTACTCAAACATAATCAACCAATCAATAATAAAACCTCAAACCCTTCTAAGTCAAATAGGGCTACACTTAGAACTTCCCAAAGATGTATCTGATTTGATTCCAATATTTATCCATCCTCCTATTTGCATATTTGATTCCTTTAATGTTAATCCCACATTGACTCACTTAATTTCCTGCACAACATAATTAAGCACAATTAGATATAATAATAACCACATTAATTGCAAACCGAATCTTTGTAACTTTATTCACAACCATTTACATAGCTAATTACTCTTTCAATGCAATACGACACAACAATTATCTTATTTCAAATTCATCTTATAAGTTTGAATCTCATACCATAATTCGCATGCCCATACCTCTTCATTAAGTAAAATAACAATGATATAACATAAAGTAAAAATAAACTATAAGGTCATTGTTAGACAGTCGCCTTCATATCATTCGTAATATATCTAACCATCTATTTAGGAGAAATATATAACAATTTAAGGTTGTATTAGTCACTTGAAATGAGAGGCCTTACATAGTAAGTCTCCCCATATAGAAGTGACGTCCACCTCTATCCCCACCTTTGGATTCATGAAGAATCTCTAAGTAAATGTGTGAATCTTGGTTGGGAGTATTATGTTTTGAGTGTTGTGGTTGGGATTGGCTTTTTATTCTATTGTTGTGTGTACCCGGTAGCTTGGTTACCTCCTAGCTTGGGGGGTGGTTGGTTTTCCAACCCAAGGTTGGGAGGTGAGCACTCCCTATTGGCCATGGTAAGAATTTTTGTGTGTTTTCTTGCAGGTTCTTGAGAGCTTATAGTTGAGAGTAGTTGTATTCTCCTTACAAAGGAAAAATGAAAGGGATAAATGTGATCCTCTCAAAAGAAATCTATTGTGGTTGAATGTTAAGTTTGAGAGGCTGCCAATGAAAAGAAAAAGAGTGATGTTGCGGAAATATGTGTAACTTGAAATGCTTTCTTTTCCTCATCTCTGTAAGGAAAAACTAAGTTATTCTTCCATTTTCTATTCATTACTTAAGTACAAAGCCAAATGAAAATAAGTAGATTTCTATAAGGATAAAATGTGCCTAAATGATCCTCGTATATTGTTGTAAAGTAAGTAGTTCAATTTAAAATAGTCTCTGCGATGTTGTGTACAGATATGAAAGGAACATGAGTAGAATTTTGTGTATGGTTTAATTGTATCTGGGAAGGGAATGTTTTTTAGAAATAAAAAGAAGAGGAGGGGAATCATTCTATGCATCTAAATGTATGTATATGTGTGCATATAGTAGGAATATTGAGATTTTAATTGTCATTTCGTTGCTCTCCCACATGGGTATATTTCTATGGTTAACATATCAAACCATGATAAGAGAGCATGTTTCCCTTTGTTCTATGTGTATACTACTACTAAATGTATTCTGTATACATCTAGAAAGGTTGAATCTGTGAATAATTCTTATGGGAGGCTGAGCAAAGAAGAGAGAGATTTCTTTAGTTTTGCATCAAAGTATGCTTTTGTTTCTATTATAAAACCATGAAAAAAATGTAGAAATCAAATAAGAGATAAAACTGAAAATGTAACTAGTGCTTAGTAGATCTTTTCAAAGAAAGAAGTTTTGGTGCGAACCCACATGAAATCTAAGATGAAGAATAATAAGGATTGAATCGTGCTCTCCCTACTCCTTGTTTTTTTTTCCTGTACAAATGTTGTGAAAAGAAAATCTGCAACACAATAAAGATAAAGTAAAAAAACAAAATAGGACGTGATTATTTGTAGAGTGACATCTTGCATTTATTATAAGCTTGTGTTCATAAAAGTCAATCTTCAAAAATTTAGGAATAAAAATTACTTTTAGTTCGAACCCATTGTTCGAGCTTCCTATAGAGATACAAAGAAAAATTTATAAAGCAAAAGGAAAAAAAGAAAAGAAAAGAAAAGATATTTTCTATACTTGAGTATTTGTTTTAACCTATGTCATCTCTAGTGAGCTGGGCTAAATTCTAGAAATAGACAAACTATCAATAATACATTTTACCCTACTATAAACTGTGTTAAATGCGACAAAAGAACAATAAATTTAACCATCGATTGAACCCTATCTCCTGGACCTGCACAAAATAACAACATAGATATAAAATGAGAGGATACAATAGAAAGAAAAAAAATGTAGCTGAAAGAATATTTTGATATTCCTGATAATAGATAATGGTGGCCACAACTGTATTCATGTTAGCTCATTGAGCATAGCCATAAATCGCCCCTGCTATGTAAAAGAGGGTTGAATCCTCCACAACACCACCACCTACCTCCAACATCTACAAAATAGGTAAAGATAAAATAAAATAAATACTTATTAAGCCAGCTCCCTTAGTGATAAGAGTTTAGCGAACTCATAGTTTAGGAGATGCACTATATTATCACAGTAGTCTTCCCGTTAATACTAATCCACCCTGCTCCATTAATAGTTTATGCACCAAAAGTATTGATTGCTATCTGACATCAATAAGATTGACCTCTGATAGTGAAATCCACATTCATGATCCTACCAGCATTAAGAAAATGGAAAGCTAATAACTTCGAGCATCCAACCGTTTCCATCTTAGCTTGCAATAAAATAATCTCTTTTTGTCGCCTCATAAATCTTTTCTCAAATCTTCCATGTGACATTTGATAGGCTCCACCGCCTTTTCATTTATTTTTTTAGGCCTTATGTTTCTTTTAATATTTAAGTCTTAGTGACTTTGCAGCCATTGAAATTCATTACAATTGAAAACTTTCCGTTGTCTCTCCTTATCCAATGAAAATATTCTTTATGGCTTATCTTTTAAGAGAAAATTAGAAACAGAAAAAAAATAAAAACATCACATGGGAGTCCTAAGTTGGTTAAGTTTAAAACTAAACTTTAGGAGAGATTCGTGGGAGTAGAAAAGGTAAAAAAAAATGGTCCCTTAAGTTTATCTTCAAGTAAACTAATTCTTCTCCCTAAAAAGGGGGATATAGTTAAATAAACAAAAGAAGAAAACTCAGATTCTATAATAAATATAAAAAGGGCTCCACCAAATTATTAATAATTCCATTAATTAAATTAGCAAACTATCAACATGATTAGTGGAGTAATAAGGTGCTAGTATTTATTATTAATTAATTAGCCATCAATTTCTTATTAGTTCCTCCCAAGGAACTATAGGCACGCCTCTTCCTTAACAAGTTATTAATAATTTTGATTTAAACAAATGAGAATTCATATTTATTTTTTATTTGACAAATATTTGCATAACTCTAAAGTAAATATGCAAAATATTTAACAAAACAAATATCTAAAATTAATTTTCTGAAAGGTAATTGGCTCAAAAGTTTTGAGCGATAAGGGCGATTTTCCCGGCTCCATTATCATAGTTGTGATTTTCCCGCTCCATTATCATAGTTTCCAAAATAGTTCGTTTTCTTTTAAGTAAATTTAATTTCACTAGTCTATTTACTTTCCCAACACTAATTCTATATATATATATATTAAGATTACTAAATTGTAAAATGAATTTAACTCAACTATTTTAAACATATAATTTTTTTCACCACAAAGTATATTTTTCCACCACAAAGTTAAATTTTATCTAATGGAAATATTTATTTGAATTTTTGAACTCTTCAAAAACTTTTTTCCCTCATTCAACACATTAATTACTTTTTCTTCATCCTAAACATTTATTTACTTGTTATATGTTAAAATATAATTAAAAAATTATTATATAATATATAAAAATAATTTAATAAATTAAAAATATATACTATAGAATACACAACATCTAGTATATAATTTAATATATTTTTAGTATATTATATTATGAAATTATTTTTAATTATTATATATTATATTAATATATTAAATTATCATGTAATATATTAATTTTACATAAATTCATTTACAAAATATTATTATTTTCATATTTAACTTTTGTAAAGTAGAGATGAATTTTTTTAACTTTTTTTTTTTGAAAATTATTTATCATCAATTTTATTGGTCTAAAAAAATTTTAAGCGATATAAGCGGATTTTTGGGCATGGTAGGGAAAAAAACATTTCTTTCGCATGTTTTTCAGGGTAGTTTTTGGGCCACTCACTGATTTTGGGTAGTGTGGTCACGAAACAAAGTGAATCCAATTCACTATGGGTACAAGGCAGGCAATCCTTAAAACAGAAAAGGAAGAAAAAACCAGAGGGCAGTTGTTCAGGCTTTAAGTTCTGTGAACAATTCTGATAGATACTTTAATTCATGACAGTAAATCATACGGAGTGTACTCAACTGCCGTAACCTACATAGTTGCTCAGGAAGCTCGCATAAAGATTGGCAGCCATTCGCTTGCAGGTGCTTCAACTTATTTAAACCCTGAAGAAATCTGTTAAATGCATTTTTTCTTTTCATTTGTGTGCCAATTTTTTTCTAGGTTTTTATCTTTCCTTACTATGTTATTTGCATGCAGCATAAAGCAACTGGCAAGTCGGTAATCATGTCTTCTTGAAACAACAGAAACGCTTTGGGTGCAAAGGCTTCAAGGGGAGGCAAGGCCAACCTTGGTTCCAAGGGAGGACGTTCAGTAGCGGCTCTTGCGCCAGATAAAAACAACGGCAGGGCAACCCCCACGAGGCAAGGCCGTTCCAGAGAGAGACTGTCAGCAAGTTTGAAGATCTGATAATGCATGGAGTAAAGCCATGGGATTCTGATGCGGACGAGAACTACACTGGAAACTTAGCAGCATCTTTCATGTCTTATTGTGATTACTAATCAATGTAATTAACCAGAGGATAGTCTTGCCTCATATTTGTAGTTATTTTTCATACTTTAGCTCTGTGAATGTTTTGTATATGACTGATAGCATTTAAATGATAGTAAGTACTTTAGGGGCAGTGCTATACATATGATAGATTTTGTGAATTCATGCTATAAAGTTTTGTCCTTTCAAAAAGTATGGTCTGCAAACTGTTGCTTGCATAGTTTCCATTTCAAAGAAACAGACTATCTTTCCTATGATAAATCTTGGGCTTAACTTGCTTTGTTCTTTACAGAGAGATCAATGGCAAAAGCCTATTCTATGTCGATTGCAGGTAAGCTCAATATGTGGCAAGGAGTTTTTTGATACCTTTTCTTCCTCTACTCGTTAATAGTGTGTTCATTTTTGTAGGTTAAAAGAACTGAAACTGAAAATATATAACCCTTGCTCTAATTGGAAGCTCCTTGGAAATGTTTATCATTTGATGTTGATGTTTTGATTCTTTATCCTAATTTTTCTTTTCACGAATCATAAATTTTAAATTTCTTAAACATCATGATTTTAAAAAAATATATAGATGATGCTTGCATTCATGCCTGCCTTTGTATATTTTCATAAATGTCATGTATGAGTCAAACACTGCCATTTTTGCTACCTCTACCTTGTAAATATATGTTCAAGCCAGCTTTGTTTGCATTTGAGCGGTGATTTAATTTTTAAATTGCTTTTCTTATCAATTACTAACAATTGGAATGTTTATAACTTTATATCATATGTTTAAAAAGAACTTTGTGTAATATATTTCCAATCATTCATGTTCAAATCTACTATTTTTTCTTGATTGATTCTTCAACATTGCATACCTGCATAGAACAGTACCACATGTCTATTAAAAACTATAAATTGATCGGTGCTATGCTCCTAGTGGCTTTAATAAGTTTGCTAATGATAATTTTTGTGATGTTTTCATCCATTCTCTCTGGTAGAAAGCATTTTCATTATTTTTTACAACAGATCAAAGACTTATGTGCAAAAAATGTCATCAGAACTTCCTTATATGCAGTCTTTATGGCTAATGAGTAGGTGTATGCAATTATTATATTAGCAATAATCACAACTTACAAGAATAATAATGACAATGGATATGCATAAAAATTTTAGAAGCCTTTCACCATAGCTGTTATATGATGTTTATTTTCCTCTTTGTTGTTTTTTAGCTATTCTTGTTGTATTTTTCCTGTGAAATATCACAATCTATCATATCTCTTTAGACTATTCCTCAATAATAATAGAGTACATGCTCGTAGTTTCTACAAGAGAAAATAATTAGAGGCGTTGCTCCTTTTGGGGCCCTTACTCATGAAAATTCATTACATATATCAAAAAGATACACCACCCTTCTATGCCAGCAAAGGATAAAGACAATCAAAACTGCAACACCTATACATTGCAAGTGAAATACAAAAAACTAACATGTGATACAATGCTGCTCTATAGTGTAGATACAACCAGCTAAAACCAGAGGAAATAGAGACCAAAAAGTTTAGACTGAATAAAATTAAACTGCCTAAAACAGACCTTTCCTTACATCACTCCCCAATGCTCCCTCCCTGTTGATTCTTCCTTCAACACTTCAATCACCTGTTCCACCTAGCCTGCTCCTCCTCCCGTGCACTTGAAGACTGCCATCCTTGAAGAGCCCCTACCAAAGAGGGGAAACAAATACCACCACAAAGTTCTCTCCAGTATGAATAGAGCCACCACAAAAAACTGGAACAATGTAGCTGATTCCAACCTCACACTACCATTTGAATGTGTGACATGCAAACTGGCCAGCGCCTTACCTTTAGTTACATCTGATTTCCTTCCTAAACTAGCTAGGTTAAAAATCCTTAACGGTCATAAACATAAATATGCATCAGAAATGACTGTATGTAGGTTGGAGACAAAGTCTCCTTGTATAGCAGATTTTGGCCTGTGATCTGCATCCATACCTATATCCCCCAACACACATTTCACAAATCCTAGAGCTGCATTTAATTCAGAACCAAAGAGTTTCCTATGGACTCAAATACATTTCCTTAGGGTTTTTGCACCTTTCCTTTCCCTGTGCTTCTTTTGCTTGCCATCCAAACCATTTCACAAATATGGCCTCCTGCAACCCAATAAGCCAGATGTACCACAATGAACTCCGACTGAAAATTAGGCATGCTCTCTATCTACCACAACATCTCTAAAAAATGCCTCTTTGGCATTTGTGACTAGTAGGCACCATCTAAAACCTCAAGCATCTGCAACATTCCTTCAATTGTTAGAGCACCATCTTTACTGTCAATCCATTAATACACCTACCACGAAATCAACACTAAACCAATGATAATTTTATAATGCATGCAAAACATCTAATGCTCATTAAGAGCATTCACATTAACTTCTACTGTCAAAAAGAATGTTAAACCATGGCTTCCAACTCAAGCACTAGGGATTTAAAAAATATAAATATTGAGGACAATTTCTACAACAAGGCCAAAATTAGGCCCTCATACACACCTATACTTGGCTTGATTTGCGCTCGACTAAATTAATTGGAACTTATATATACATGAAAGATATGTTATAAAATAAATAAATTGGCCACAAATAACCTTCACTTGTATTGGTGACTGGTCCTCTAGAATTTACAAGATCTCTGCAAACTTAAATTTTGTGTGTGCGCATGTGTTTACCACACATATATGTATCTATTTGCATATTTCCACCCAAGCATAAATGTATATGTATATAGAAATTATGAATGTATCTACACACACATTTTTTTATTTAACTCCTTGAGTTTTTAACGTGATTAACAAACTTTGAATAAATTAGGCATTATCTTACTTGTACATTCAAGTTATTGCACAATGCATCGTTAGATGTCTCACCATCTCCAAATCTTTCTCATATGTCTTGTACATTTTCATACATACAATGAAGCAACGTGGAAAATGGTTTTTTTCCCATTCAAAGACTTCTCAGATGAAATTTTATTTTGGATGCAGCTCCTGCCTATGTTGTGAAATAGAAAAGAAGCAATATAAAATCAAAGGTACTTTCTTCTGTTGCAAGCCTTATTTGTGAATTGGAATTTATTGCAGAAGTATTTTATTATATAATAAATTCTTTCCTAAATTTATAGCAGGTGTTAGAAGCATTCATGGATGCAGATTTATGCTGAGGGCTCTCATTAAAATATTTCATCTGTCTACTAGATTTTTTCCTGTATTATCATCTTCTTGCATCTCTCTTCTATAGTTTTCAACATTCTCTCACATCCATTTGAAGTTAGAAACTACAGACATTATGGTCTGTGTGGAGACATATAAAGCCTGCCAAGAGTATGCTTATCTTCTACTTCTGTAATTTCTTTGTTTAATATTCTCCCATTTTCTGCATATTGCTTCTTATGTAAACTTCATTTAATTAACTTCAATAGTATAAGCATTGATAACATGTTTGCGCATTCTTTTGCAGGTTGGGCATTCTTTTTCATAGTGTTTTCTATGCTCCAAAACATTTGTTCCAAACTTTCAAATGTATATTTCAAATAACATAAGTACCTTTTGAGATATTCAACAAACTTATGTTCAAACAATCCTGAGATTATACATACATTACATGTTATATATGTCAACTGATAAACACAGGAAAACTTGCTTTTTATGTACCTATTATTCATTTGTTTTATCAACATTATTACTAACAATTCTAGAACTTGTTGGGGAACTTCTGCCCTCCAGCTCTTGTTTTATTAGGTTTCCTCTAGAAGATGATATATTAAAGTGCATCACTATTCTTCAAAGAAAATCTTTCAAATTTTTAAAATCACACCAAATAATGCTTATAGTTACTTTTAAATATAAATTTAAAGCAAAGAGTAGTTAATGTTTTAAAATATTTATGTTTATTACTTAAAACTATTATTGATTATTTTAAAATTTAGAATTAATATTTTAAATAAAGAAATCTAAATAAATCTTAGAAGTTGAGTTCTAGATATCTAATCATACTTAGATTTCTTTCAAAATAAACCATTTTATATTTAAACATTATCCATAACTCTTATATGTATCCATCTAAATCAAAGATCAAAGAAAAATCATTCTCATTCTAAATATAAAAGAAAGAACAAATCAAGGTTGTTAATAAGATATTTAAATGACTACATACACAAGATCTATTCATATGACTTTAAACCAAATAATATATATATAGTTTTTAAATATTAGACTTAAGATCTAAATAAAGTTAAATAACCTTGGATGAAATTTAATAGTTCAAAAAGAAACTAAAAAACCTTTACTATAAATTCAAACCTAGAACAAGATTATTGTCTATCCTGTGACTGTCCCTGGACTGTCCCTATCATACATTATTGACATATTTATTAATTATTTGAAAATCATAATAGAACAGATTTTTATTTTCAATTAATTTAAATACAGTCAAAAAATAAAAATTTTTGAAACTTAATAGACATTTCCTAAAACAAGTCCTATGAAAAAGGTGTAGTCTTATTACACACATTTCCTCAAGGTATGTGAGATTGGCTAGCTCTGCTGGGACAGTTCCAGTCAGGTTCTGGCTTTTCAGATATCTGCAACCAAACATCTAATTATTTCATTCAACTGTACGAAACTTCTCTGTTGAGGATAAGGAAATCAAAGACACAGCAGAAGTTACAAAAAAACAGGGGGAAATTTGGATACATACATCCGGGTAACGTGGAGAAACGTTCTCCCCTCTGTCTTATACATCTTACACACCAACCTATTTTGGGTTTCATAATCCTCGCTGACATTCCAGCTTCCCTTTCCACTGCAAGGATCCTCTCTGAACTCCCACTGTCTATTCCTCATTTTCTCTTTTATAGCTTTCAGTGCTTTAACTGCCCACAGAGAGAACTAAAATATATAAGAATAAATTACGTTATTGCTGATATGAATCAGGATGTCCAAGAAAGTCTTAAGTTAATGTGCACTGGGTGGTGGCTTTATACGCAGATTACTTCCAGAGTATATATGTGTGGGGGTTTTGTAAACTACTTTTCATGGAAGATAGGACACGAAGATCAATTGAATAAATTGTACTTTTGAATGTAGGAGCCGAAATGCATAGAAATAAGGAGAGTTAATTACCTTCTTCTGGGTCTGTTACTGTTGCTGAAGCAGCTTCCCCATGATGTACAAGATAAGAGCAGTGTAGAAGGGTTATGTATAAGCATACTATTAACATAAAACCCAAACCAGAATTGATGGCCATTGTAGAGAAAGGAGAATAATGAAAGTAATAAGTTGAACTCATTGTTTCCATTTTTCAATTTTCCTTTGAATGTTAGAAACAATGAAAAGATTGTAAATTTGGATTACTGATTGTATTGGGATATCAATCAATTAGACAAAGATCTATAGGACAGCTGGCATTTTCATAAAGGCTTCTTTAGGGGATAAAGCAACAAATGACAATCAGATTTATATGATATTTTGTATCAAAGTTCAACCACTCATACTTATTTGAGTCGAATTTCGTATTGTCCTACTCTTGGACCATCATATAATGGCGTCTGTAATTTAAACTTTGACTGAACAATTAAAAATCGTATTTATAATTGAAAACCAGTACGATGAATTTGAAACCGAAACACTTAACAATTGAAACTTTAGACCAAATATGAGGACAGCTGATATGCAATTAAATTTAAGCAGGACAGTACGTATGAAAGAATCTTTTATTTGTGTGGCTATTTGAATGCCCAGCTCTGGGTCTCGTCAACAGTTTATTTCGATGCTTCTGATATTTGAAGTTTCGGTGAATTTCTTGCCTCGATTAATCTTAATCATAAAATAAATCAAAATGTAAAAATTATCATATTGATATGATGAACTGGAAAAATTTCACCTTTTAAAAAAAAATATCACATATAATTATAATTAAATTGTCGAAGTGTATGTGTTGTAGCTGAGAAGTGTCAAACAAGAAGAACCTAAGCACATTTTGTACACTGCCAACAATTACAAGCCTAATCCCAAGTTAATTTATAGTGTCATATCATACATGAGATGATGCAATTCGAAATTGAAAAGCCTTAGATCAAACAATTGAATTAAGCAACTCACACAATTTCAATTTATATGCAAATTAAAAAGACACTGTGACTCAAAGGCAATTTATTGGTTTTTCTTGTTCCATAGTCCATTGGCTATAAATAATTACATCTGAAAGTTTTAGTTTATCTTGAATTATCAATTTTTTTTCTTTAATCCTCTTTCATTTGCCATTATTATTTCCTTGTTTATCAATTCTTTATCACTCCTATGCATTCATTTCCCTTGTCTACCCTCTACAACTCTACAACTATACAACAATCTTATTAGTTTTCCCTAGTTTGCATAATAATTTTTATCTCTACTAGTTGTGCCCCTTTCTTAGGTCCTTCCACACTTATTTTATTCATTTTTCAAATCCTATGATATGTATAACCCTTTCCATTCATTTTTTCCTTCATTTTTTTGGAAACACAGTTGTCATTGCACGAAAAGATTGACTTGTTAATGCCCGATACAACAACTAGAGTTAGTGAATCCACGAGAGGCAGTTAAGCCATGCCACGATTCCTAAGCATTGATGCTGAACAACCAAGGGGATGAAGGGCGATACTTTCCAACACTCCCCCCAATGTGAGCGAGGTATTTGGACCTTTGACCTAGGCTCTACTACCAATTGTTGAAAACACAGTTGTCGTTGCACCAAAAGATTGAATTGATAATGCTTGATATAATCGCTAGAGTTAATGAATCCATGGGAGGTAGTTAAGCCATGTCGTGAATCCCAAGTGTTGATACTAAACAACCAAGGGGATGAAGGGCGACACCTTCCAACACATTTATCTTCCAAATATTGTGTGTGGTATTTTATTTTTTGTTTCTTCATTTATATCCAATCACAACCCTTTTAATATGGTTGTGGCTCTTTTAAAATCTCTCATTATTTTATGTTTCATGGCCTCTTTTCTTTCCTTATTTGCTTTATTCATTACACATGACCGTTCACATATTCTTTTTTAGATCACTATCTTCTTAATTATTCCCTTATGTTTTTCCATCAACCCTCTCACCTTATTTGTGTTGACCCTTCTTCTCTCACCTAAGAGCTCTTCCACTTCTCCCCATGTTGTGTTACACTTTATTTCCTTTCTTGCACTAAATTTCATTTCTTCCTAGCACCACTTCCCATTCTACTACCACACTTAAATTAAAATTTGATTTGATTTATATTTAATAATAATAAAACCAACTACTTCTTCATTTTTAGTGAAGTTGATTTATCAATGAAACAAGAAAAAGTGATTACACCTAGCCAAATAAGAATAATCATTCATTACCTTACAATAATTAACCTCAAGGAATCAATTCAAGTTCATGTCAATGATAATTCAAAAATTGAATTATAAATCACAATATAACATTTTAGCAAATGAAATGATAATAATGCCACTTTACTTTGCATCCTTAAACCATAGATCCTAATTAAACTATTAAGCAAAAAATGAAAGCCAAAACCAAAACAACAAAACCAAACTAGAATATTTTTGGGTGATGCAAATCACCAATTCACTTAGATGCTCCTGCATCAAGCATACTGGGTAGGAATATTTTTTATGATTGTGCAATTCATGAACATTTTGACAATGTGGAAACAAAATCATAAGCTTCACCAAATCTAAAGTTCTAACCTAAGAAGCCTCATATGCTACACGATTCTTCCAATGGTCCAAATCTTCCCAATATTCCTTATGCCTTGTCTATTTGGCTATGCATGAATCAATGATTTGATCAACTTATTCAGACCTCTTCTCTAACATTTGGTGTATCCATTTAGGTGCATCTTGCAAGCTAGAGGTGCCATTGATTTCCTCTTCATGGCATATACAAATCAACACCATTGAATATTGGTGAGATATTAATTCTTATTAGATGCTCAATCTCACATGTATTTAATGATAACTTTTGCAAAACCTTGCATAGACCTATTTATTTCTACACCAGCTTATTGTATGTTCTCTATGAGAGCCTTTGCTTTCACAAATGTGCCATCACCAAGCCACTAGTTTGAAATTATTGCACTCTCTTACATATATTAGTATGTTACTTGTATTTGATGGCACTCTTTTCCAAAATTTCCTTCACTTCTTTGTGCATATCACATATATACTCCACAAAATCTTCCACAATTACACTCTTCCTTCCTAAATCTACACTATCCCTTAATTCATCAATTCTTCAGGGACTATATCCACACACAATTTGAAATGGATTCCTTCCTACACCCCTATTAACTGAGTTATTATATGCAAAATCTACTTGTGCCAATATCAAATCCCACTTATTAGGTTTGTCACCTACCAAACACCTCAAAAAATTACCAAAACTTCTATTCACAACCTTATTTTGACCATAAATTTTATTATAGTAAGCTAAGCTAAATCCCAATTTTTTTCTCATTTTCTTCAACAAAATATGCCAAAAATACTCAACAAACTTGGTATCCTGTTTGAAATAATACTCTTTGGAAATCCACATAACTGAGCTATCTCATTGGAAATGAGGTGAGCTATGTGGGATACATCACTATACTTTTGGCATAGTATAAAATTAACCATATTTGAAAATCTAACCACAAAAACAAAAAATAAATCATTACTTCTTTGTGTTCATGGCAGACCCAAAATAAAATCTATACTAATACATTCACATGGTCTCTCTAGTATTAGCAATGGTTGGTACAATCCAATTTTTTTCCTCACTCCTTTGCAATACTAGCATATTTGACAACTTTGCACCATTCTTTTTACATCTACAAATTCATCCCTAGCCAATAGTTGCTCTCAATCAACTATGTCAATGTTTTTTCACTCCAAAATTTCCACTCAAACCCCCACTATTCTTCTCCCTAATCAAGTTCTCCCTCATTGATCAATGAGGTATGCACAATTTCTTCCCTTTGAAAAAGAAGTTAGAATCTTGAGTGAAATGCTCCAACCATGGAGTTCTATCCATCCCCATTGGACTCTTAGATGCTGCCCAAGCTTCTTTAAAATTTGCATCTTCTTCATACAACTCTCCCATGAAATCAAACCAAAAACACTTAATCTAAGCTCATTCAATGTAACAAACATCTCCTACTCAATGCATCAACAACTCTATTTTATTTTTCACTTCTATTCTTAAAAAAAAATTAACTTTGAAGAAACTCAACCCATTTAACATTCTTTTGACTCAATTCACCTTGGCTATTAATGAATTCCAATCTATGATGATCGTTGTGCAACACAAACTCCTTTAGTAGCAAGTAACATCTCCACTTCTTGAGTTCTTGTATAATTGCATAAAATTCTTGGTTGTATACAAAGTACTCTTTTTTTTCTAAATTTAGCTTCTCTCTAAAGTAAGGTATTGGTTTTCCCTCTTAACTTAGAACTCCCTCTATCATTATCCCACTTGCATCATAATCTAATTGAAACACTTTTCCAAAATTTGGAAGTGCTAACATGGGCTACTTCATCACCTTTGTTGTAATTGTCCAAACAAACTCCTAATTATTGTTTTCATAATCAATGAAAAAGTCCCATTAATTTTTTTGAAGAACTTATTATAGAAGCTCACTAATCCATGAAAGATTCTTGCTTCAAGCATACTCCGTAGTGAAGGCCAATAAATGATGGCTTTTACTTTTTTCTAGTCCATTTTCATTACTTTACTACAAACTACAAATCCCAAATACACTAATTCTTCCTTCATGAAACTACAACTTTTAAAAATTAACTAGCACTTATTCTTCTTTCATATTTTACAAAAATGAACTAACATGCTACAAATCATCTTATTTTGTCTTACTAAAGATAAAAATGTCATCCAAGCACAACTAAAAAATTACCAAGATATGACTTCAAGACTTCATTCATCAACCTCATGAAAGTGCTTCCAGATTAGTAATCAATCCAAATGGCATCCCCAACCACTCATACAACCCATCCTTTATTTTGAATGTGGATTTCCATTCACCCACCTCTCTTATCCTTATTTGAAGGTACCCACTTTTCAAGTCCATCTTGGTAAAATATTTGAATCTACTCAAACAATCCATCATATCACTTACTTGTGGTAATATAAATCTATATTTGATTGTGATCTTATGTATGGCTCTAGAATCCATACACATCCACCATTTTTTATCCTTATTTGGTGTCAACACTGTTAGAACAACACATGGACTCAAGCCCTCTCTAATGAGCCCCTTATCCAACATTTCTTGTACTTGCCTATTGATTCCCTCATTCTCCATGGGTATCATTCTATATGGTGCTTTGTTGGTTGAAATTACATTAGAGATCAAATCCATACAATGACTTATATATCTTATTGGTGGAGATCCTTTGGATAGCTCATTCATCAATATATCTACATATTCATCTATAATTTTCTAAATTTCACTTGGAAACTCAGATTCACTTTTCTCTTTGATGTTGACTACTACAAACTTTGGCATAATTGCAAAACATTTCTTCACTTTCTTCAACTCCTTCATGAATTATTTTTTAGGAACCAAGTAAACCTTTGGTTTGTCTTCACTCTCTTCTTCACTATCATTTAAAGGGTTTAGGACATACTCTTTCCCATTATTCTTTATGGTATATGGTTCAATTTACCATCATGAAATTTTTGTCTATCTTATTTCCATGGTCTTCCTAAAAGAATATGACACACATCCATTGGTATCACATCACACATGATTTCATCTTTGTAATTACCAATTGGAAAACTCACCAAACATTATTCATTCACCAAAAAATACTCCCTTTGAAACCATGAAACTTAGTATGAAATGGGATGTTTGATTATCTTCAATTTCGACTTGTTCATTATTTCTTTGGATCCTATGTTATCACTGCTATGACTATCTACAATGACATTGCAACAATTTCCACTCATAATCTTTCACATTATTATTTATGGTATATGGTTCAGTTTACCATCATGAACAATTTTTCTATCCTATTGCCATGTTCTTCCCAAAAGAATATGGTACACATCCATTGGCATCACATCACACATTATTTCATCTTTGTAATTACCAATTGGAAAACTCACCAAAGATTATTCATTCACCAAAAAATGATGTTCCCTTTGAAACCATGAAACTCAGTATGAAATGGGATGCTTGATTATCTTCAATTTTTCCACTCATACACTTTCCCATTATTCTTTATGGTATATGGTTAAATTTACCATCATGAGAAATTTTTCTATCCTAGGACATACTCTTTCCCATTATTCTTTATGGTATATGGCTCAATTCACCATCATGAACAATTTTTCTATCCTATTTCCATGGTCTTCCCAAAAAAATATGACACACATCCATTGGCATCACATCACACATGATTTCATCTTTGTAATTACCAATTGGAAAACTCACCAAACATTATTCATTCACGAAAAAGTGATGTTCCCTTTGAAACCATGAAACTCAATATGGAATGGGATGTTTGATTATCTTCAATTTCAACTTGTCCATTATTTTTTTGGATCTTATGTTATTAGTGCTATGACTTTCCACAATGAAATTGCAACACCTTTCATCTTATTTGAAATGGTTACCTACTTTGGATTGGTTTTGGTTTCTCCATTGAATTCAAAAAATTATTTGTAACATTAATGATTCCCCATCCTTCAGACCCTCTCCCCACCTTAGAGAAGTCACTATGTCATTTTCATGTTGTGCTACATGCACTAATTTCTATTTCCCTTTCCTCCATCATGCTGGATTTGTGGATATTCAAATGCTCGATGTCTAGCTTCCCCACACTAGAAACATGTACTGCTAGAACATATTCCTCTACCTCTTCAAAATGACACTCTTCTATGAGAGTAATCTTCTCTTCCTCTTGAGAAGTCGAGTCTTCCTCTATTATCTTGTGCACTTATGTGGGATGTTCTTTCTTCTTCTTGATGATTTTATTTTCCTCTACTACTACCGGATTATCCTCTTGTATGCAAAAATATGCCTCTATCTCAAGACTTGTTTTGTTTCCTTGAAATATTTTCTTCCACATTCAATACATATTGGTATGATTCTTCCACATTGGTTACTCTTATCATACTCATAACATATTAAATGGAATTATGTATCCCATTCACATAGCTTGATACTTTATCCATATCATCCTCCACATGTCCAACTCAAATATTGAAATTATAAAATTATTCAATGTACTCTTGCACACTCTTATCCCTTTCTTTCAAATTTTCAAATTTTTTGAATAAGTTGATTTGATAATCTCTAGGAAATAATTTGTTCTTCAACTTCATCACCATTGTCTCCCAAGATTTAATTTTATTGTTTCCTCTTCACTATTTTTCAATTTGCACATGATCCCACCATAGGAAAGCATGCCCCTTCAATTTAATGTATGCAAGCTTCACCTATTTTGGTTCTTCAATTGATTCAAAATAAAATTAATTCTCCTTTTAGGAGATCCAATCAATCAAGTCTTTGGTATTCAAACTCCCATTCTAAGTGGGAGGGCCCAATTAGGTTTTTCTATTGAGCTCAACCATTGCTCTTAAAAATATACCCTATGTCACATTCTCTCCTTCATCTTCCAAATCAATTTTGGGGCCTTCTAATTCATCTTCATCATCATTGACATATGCCATCAACATTCCTCTTATTTATGTGATTTCCATATAATCCAACCAATTTTTGATGCCTCTTAACATCTCCATGGCTTCTTTATCTCCATTTCATGGAGCTCTTCACCCACGTCCTCTTTGTTCCATATTTACCACCCTTTGTAGTTGTGCTCTTCCTCTTTTTCAATCACCCACAACACTACCTCTTAAGATCTTCTCCAACACTAAAACAATTTGGCTCCAATATTAAATGATACGGATCAAAATTCAAAAGTCTTATCAGATAATTGTGTTAAGTAGCTCAAACAATTTCAATGTACACTCAAATTAAAATGGCACTATAAATAAAAGGAAATTTAATTATATGTAATCATTCCATAGTCAATTGGATATAAATGATTATATCTACAAGTTTTAATTTATCTTCAATTGTCAAATTCCTTGTGCAATACTCTGTCATCTACAATTATTATTTTCTCATGTATCAATTCATTATCACTCCTCTACATTCATTTCCCCTATGCACCCTCTACAACTCTACACCTATATAGCAATCTCATTAGTTTTCCCTAGTCTACATCATCATTGCCATCTCTAGCAACTAATCCCCTTTCTTAGTTCCTTCTACACTTAAATTCCATTCATTTTTCAAATCCTCTGATATACACAACCTTGCCCATTCATTTCTTCCATCATTTATCTTCCAAATTTTGTGTGGTATTTTATCTTTTCTCTTCCTTTATATCTATCCATGATCCCTTTAATCTCGCTTCACCTACTTTTCAACCTCTCTTTGTTTTTTATTTGATGGCCTCTTTTCCTTCCTATTTTTTTTAATTTTCATTACCCATGACCCCTCCAATATTCTTTCTATGCTTGCTATATCTTCAATTCAAGTACCTTATATATTTTTTTCTTTTGACCCTTTCACCTTAGCTACATTTAACCTCTTCTCTCACATGGTGTATTTTTCACTTCTCCCCAAGTTGCAAGGTGTTTCTCTTTTTATATTCTTGCACTAAATTTATTTTCTTCTTAGCACCACTTCCCATTCCACTACCACACTAAGATTAAAATTTTATTTTATTTTATTTTAATGATAATAAAACTAGCTACATATTGATTTTTATCTAGTTCAATTTATCAATGAAATAATAAAATTAATTACACCTAGCCAAATAAGAATAATTGTTCATTTATTTAAAATACTTGACATCCATGAATCAATTAAAATTCATGCCAACGAGCAATTGAAACTTGCAGTATAAATCATACTATGATATTTTGTCAAATGAAAAATAATAATGTCACTTCACCTTGCCTCACTAGAACATAGATCCAAAAACTACTGAGTGAAAATGAAAATGAAAATGAAAACAACAAAACCAAACCAAAATACTTTTAGGTGATGTAGATTGCCAATTTGCTCAAATGCTCCTACATCAAGTGATAAGTAATTAAGTTTTTCATTTTGTTAGGGAATGTGCAAAAAGATGGGGGACCAAAAAGTGGCCACACAACTTTGTATCTCCTTGCAATCATAATAGGAGTATGTTATAATTTTCTCACTTTATTTCTTATTTAAATAAAAAACACAAACCCCACTCATTCTAAATTTTCTTCTCAACACATAGCCTAAGAACCATTCCAAGAACCCTCTTGTTTTTGTAAACATGATTTTACACCCAAATCATTTCCAAATCATCACCAAAGTTCCATGAAGACATTGAGGAGGTCAAAGATGTAAGTATTTTTAGCTTTTTAAGGTCAAATTTTGATAAACTATGTAGATTGAATTAGATTTTTCATTAAGATTTTTTTAATTTTTAGGAGCCGATAATTCACCCCCAAATATAAAAATCCTAATTCACATCTTCATGAAAACCCTCCTAAAGAAAAACCACAACAAAAACTCCCTACAATTCATCATCATTCTCCTAGAACATAACAAAAAAAATATTAGGGAAAAGTGAAAACAATAGAAAAGAACATGAGGAGTTAATTGCAAGGTTGAACTTGATCTTGCAAGAAGAAAATCCCATGGGACCACCCTTATTGAATCACTACAATCCATTGTGTCTCACGGGTATGTGCAAGATCATCATGGACCAAAAAGGCAATATGATGGGTATGTGGCTGATGACTTTTTTTTACCCAAAATTGATGAAATGAAAAGGGTTTTTAAAGGAGATTCTCAACTTTCCATTGATATAAACTATGATTGACTTTGAATTTAATAAGTAATTATTATTCATTGTCTATTCAAATTATAACTAAAACTCGATTGATAGGTTGATTGAAAAATTCATAGCTTTTCAACATCACATTTTGAACCTAACATAAGCAACATTCCCATGCTCACATAATATAGATTAGAAAGAAAATTGACCATGAAAATTTTGACCAGTTAAGGCGGTTAGACATACGAAGTTTTTATATTTTAAATGTTGTATTAAAAATTCATAATTAATTATTTATTTGAAATATAAAAACATGCATCACATTGTGGCATGATTCCCATACTATATCTGAAATCTTATAAAAAAATATTATCATTTTATTGTGGTTGGGGTGGTGAGATAGACACCTACTTATTTTTTCCTTGAAATTTAAGTACTACTACATTGAAATTTCAATTTCTCACCAAATAGATTTTTTAAAACATACCTTAGTAGTTTAGAAACTACATTCAATTTGTTACAGATTCTATTTTCCTTAATATTTTTTAAATATCTAGATATACTTATTCAAATTTCACGCCAAGTTTCAAATCTATTTTTTTGAATTTTTGTCAATTTTGGTAGCCTAGTTTTTCATGATGATCCTGCACATACTCAAGTTATATGCAAGATCATCATGGAAAAAAAAGGCCCTTATGGTGAAAAAATCAAAAAAATAAGAGTTAGACAATTTGACATAAAAATTTGAATAAGTTATCTATATTATTTCAAAAATATGTAAGAATAGGATTTGTAGAAAATTCAATTTAGTTTCTAAACTATTAGGTTTATTTAAAAAAAGAAAAAAATCTATTTGGTGAAAATTTGAAATTTCAATGCAGTAGTACTTAAATTTCAAGGAAAAAATAAGAAGTAGGTGTCTGTCTGACCACCCTAGCCATAATAAAATGATAATATTTTTTTATAATATTTTATATATAAGTAGAGGACTTATGTCTGGATGTGATGCATATTTTTGCATTTTTCTCCAAGTAAATAATTAATTATGATTTTTATTACAACTTTTAAAAAATATAGAAATTTGTATGTCCTGACCACATTAACTTGGTCAAAACTTCATAAAAATTCAATTTTTAACTTATAGTATGTGAAGCATAGAATGACATTTCATGTTTCAGGATTCAAAAAAATGTGATACTATTTGAAAGCTATATATGTTTTGAATCAACCTTATCAATAAGGATCTTTAATTTAATTCAAATAGAAAAAAATGAATAATAATTATTTATTAAATTCAAAGTAAATCAAGTAATTTATATTGGTGAAAAGTTGGGAATCTCCTTTAAAAACTCTTTTGTTTCATCACTGGGTAAAAAAAATTCCTCATAGCCACACATCCCATCACCTATCATATTGCTACCTTTGGGCTCCATCATGATCCCGCATATATCCACATAGAATCAATTAGTGGGAAATAAATAGTTGATTCTGGGACAAGATGGGTCTTCCGACTCCACCGAGCATAAATTACATGGAAATGTTCGGCTAGGACCATCTAGGGTATTGATAAAACTCGATCACCGGGCATGTGCAGATCATGGCATGCCAAAAAGTGGCAATGGAGAAAAAATATCGCTTTCTACGACTCAAAAACGCGAAAATTCCGAGTTGACTTTATGTGGCTCGGGTGACTACCGAAGCAAAGCCCAAACCTAGATTTAAAAATCGGATAACCGATTTAAATCGGATATCCGATCCAAATCGGATATCTGATTTTAGACACATATATATATATATATCTATTTCGGGCCGACTAAAACTCATTTTCATTCGACATTTGCTTAACCACGGCGGACGCACAGTGGAAAGTTGATTCCGCAAATCAGATATCCGATTTGGTGCAAATCCATCTGCAAAAGGTTAGATTCTTGATTTTTTATTTACTCTAATCAAATTTTCAATTAAATTTGTTTAATTTTAGTTGATTTTTTTCAAAATAGGGTTTTTTGATAGATTTTTTATGAAAATTTTGAGTTTAGCATGGATTTTGATGAAAATTGAATGTTTGCAATGGATTTTCACTTAAAAATAGTGTTTTTTATGTATTTGGATTAAAAATTAGAGAATTTTATTAATTTTTGTTAAAAACTAGGGTTTTTGTTGGATTTTAAAAAAAAACTAGGGTATTTTTATACTATTTTCATTTATATTGTCTGATTTTAATTAGATTGATTTGTTTTTATATTTAATCAGGCATTATGGCTGCATGTATATAAAATTAAAATTTTGTGCATTTCTAAAAGTATTCCTATTGGCAGACCTAAACATCTTCAATTAGGATCCTCAGATACTATATCTCATTTTTATATTTTAAATTTAACAAAAATCAACCTCATCAATCTAGGGTGCCAATTCCCTGTCCAATCAGTTTTGACAAAGATTTGGATCATAGTTCTATCTCTATGATTCTTATGTTGTTTTGGGTTTTGTGTGTGCAAATTATTTTAGTTTTTGTGACTATTTTGTGTTTTCCCTTCATTGTATGAGCATTAAATTGTTTTGAATCTTGTAGAAAATTTATGAGCTTCATGACCTTGTGTCACTTCACTAATACCCACATGAGATGTAGTTGTAGACTTATGGCTTCCTATGTTGCAATCATAGCCAATGTTGAGCTTGATTCTTATAACTCTTTCACTCAACGTATTATGTCTACCCAATCCATCTTATATTCCCTCCCTAGTCCTACATTACCCATGTCTTTTTTGTAACCTAACATTTATGTGGACTTGGCATATGTTATTTCTAAGGTCCCCAATGATAATCTAGAATAATTGGATAAAGACCTACAATGAATTCAACAATTCTTAAGCATTGAACCTTTGGATGGAGAAGCAATCCCTCTTTTGGATAGCATTGGGAAGTTGGTAAATGATTAGGAAGGGATAGAAGTGTTACGTAGCCTAGCTAATATAGTAGATTCTAATATTCCTTTGGTAGCTAGTTTCATGAAATTTTTGACTAATGCTCAAAATCCTTTTGGAAAATAAGTTTCCTCTCCCACAATAATGCCTTCTATTCCCAACTTTACACCTCCAGTCATAGCATCAATGATGGAATATAACAATGGTTTAAACTCAAGCTTAGGAATTTCTAGTGGAAATTATAATAATTTTGTCCCTTCACCTATAACACCTCCATATTCATCACCCCTCCTAAAAATGAAATATAATATCCCACCATTCCTCCATACTAGTTCACCATACTTGAAAAACTCTCACAACATGTGGCCCAATGATTTTGTGATAAATCAACTTTTTTATTTAAAGCATGACATTATTACAACAACAAATTTCAAACTTAAACCAAAATCAAACCAATAGTAAACATCCAAAATACCTTACACATAGTTCACTAATGTTCACTATTTTAAATACACCTATACTACAAAACATTGAAATACCTCGCTTTGGAAAGTACAATGGTAAAAAATATCCTAATAACCATTTGTTAGTTTTTACTACCTTGTGTAGAGACTTTATTTTTGAAGATTCACTCATAGTGAAACTCTTTTATAGATCATTGAAAGATATGGCCTTGGATTGGTTTTGTTCATTGTCAAACAATCAATTACCTCCTTTACACAACTCATTAGTGATTTCCTCCAACACTTTCAAGTGAACATCAGTCCTCAAGTTACATTAACAAATTTAGTTCATTGTAATCAAGGACCTAAAGAGAAAATAAAAAACTTTATGAAATGATACTAATCTCTTTATTTGAAATTCTCCTATAGTCTTCAAGATGTTGACATTCAAAGGGTGTTTATAGGTAACTTACAACCTAATATTCAAGATAAGAAATTGCTAATGAAATATCCATCCTTAACATGTTTTTGTATAACCCTTCATGATTATCGAATATCGATTAGTTGGTATGAAGGTACCCCTTCATAGGCTCCTATTGGTCAATCATATAAGTTATGCCTCAAAACAACTATCAATCATTTAAAAAGAAAAACAAAAAATTCATTACTTGATAAACATTCATGTCAAACTGCTAATAATATTGAGACATAAGTAACTACTGTAAACATAACTCTAGATATAAATTTAGGCCATGAGATAGGAAATTTTCATAGTTGTTTGATTCTCTCCATGTGATCATGTTGCAACTGTTAAACAAGAATATGATTCAACTTCCTCCAATTAGTCATATTCAAACAATTAAACCTTTACCACCAAACTTTAATGCAAAAACATTTTTTCATTATCATCGTACACCTCGACATGATATGGAAAGATGTAAGCATATTTATAACCAAGTGCAAGACCTCATTCTAATCAAATCTAGTTGGATGACCTATTAATGACAAAGGAAATAAATTGGTTTTTTCACCTAATCAATACTTACAAATATTTACAAGCCCATTGCCAATTCATTCAACAAACTTTGTTCAATACAATGATAATGAAGATGATAATGATTTTTCCATCTTTATAAACATTATTAATATTCAAAACTATAAAGGAAAACCAATATTTTGTTTGACATTTCTTTACATATATTTATTCTTTTATAACTACACTGATGGTCTTCTTTATATCAAGTTTGTAGAAACCCGAAAAGGGGAATACTCATTGATCCCATGTACATAGTGAATATGATAAAAAAAGAGTTATTGTATGTACATGAACTTTATGCAGATGATTATGAACAATCAAAAGCATGATTAAAAACTCATGATGGTTATGGCTTCCCTATAATTGGTTTGATAACTCTCCCAGTAAAGGTTGGACCTAAATAGTTGGGTGGTTTTGATAGATTTTTTATGAAAAATTTGAGTTTAGCATGGATTTTGATGAAATTTGAATGTTTGCAATGGATTTTGACTTTAAAATAGTGTTTTTTATGTATTTGGATTAAAAATTAGAAAATTTTATAGATTTTTGTTATAAAACTAGGGTTTTGTTGGATTTAAAAAAAAAACTAGGGTATTTTTACAATATTTTCTTACTTATATTGTCTAATTTTAATTAGGATTGATTTGTTTTTATATTTAATCGTGCATTATGGCTGATGTCAATGAAAATGCATTCAAATTCCTACCCATCTCACCACCTCCACTCCTCCTCCACCTCCAACACTTCCACCACTCACCCACACCTCCACCACCTCCACAGCCATCAATTCAAGAATTAATTTCTAAAAAATTGCAACAATTAAGGGGCATTTTGAAGTTTATACGAGAGTCCCTCAATTATCTTCGATGTCAAACACAATGAATGAAATAATTAAAAATATAGAAACCCTCTCCTTGCAACATAATGCCTTTCATTCGTGGCGAGAAAACATGAGAGAATATTATGCATGTGGATTGTCCTATGATGATGTGAAAGATCTTGGGATAACCAAAGCCCAAATAGCCTCTTTATTTGTTAACCCCCGCACTGGTTTGCCAGTTAATGTTAATAAAACAAAACTTTCTATAAAATGGTGCACTCATAGAGACATTGTAGAAATTTTTTGGGATCGTTGGTGTATGGTTTTTTTGAAACCACCCAACAAAAATTTGGATGTACCATTTTACTTTATAAAAAAATTATATGCTGAGTTTGTGTTAGGGCATCATGTCAATTACTTTGACATTAGACCCTTCCAGGGCGTTGGTGGAGGTATGCCCCAGGATAGAGCAGGGGCAGTTAGAGTAATACCCGCCCACATGTTCCCCCCCCCCGCCTTCCTCCGCCACCTCCAGTATACCATCCAGATATTATGC
>VDFB02173410.1:0-10630 GCA_007258455.2 Sequoia sempervirens | reverse complement strand
AGAAGAAGGAAGCTCACAATAAAATACACAACCTTTGAATAATGTTAATTTGGCACCAATCAATATCTATTCACATGAGTGCTTTGAATAATGCTTTTCTTTATTAAAAACTATATCTTAGTTGGTGGCTGTCTTTTTTAACACAAAGATCAAGATCTTAAAAGTAGAGGAAGGAAGCTCACCATTTCTATACACAACCTTTGAGAAATGTTAATTTTTGAACATGCCCATTTACCTATTCACATTATTCTGTTTTATTATAATACTTTTCTCAATTAAAAAATTGTATCTTTAAAATTAAATGGCTGTCTATTCTAACATAAAATCCAAAACCTAAAAAAGATAGAAGGAAGCTCACAATATAAAATACACAACCTTTAAAAATGCTAATTTTGCACCAATCAATATGTATTCACGTGACGGTCTTTTATAATGCTTTTATTATTAAAAACTATCTCCGAGTTGTTTGCTGTCTTTTCTAAAAAGAAACGACAGAGGCGGGAAATTGCGTGCGAGAGTCATCGAAAGACGGAAGAAAAAGAAGCAGAGCACATAAAAGCCATCTCTTTGACTTCACGCATTCCACGCCAATTTTCCACCACGTGCATACCATTCGCATGCCTGTTTTTTCTGCCGTGTTGCTTTACTTCATAATTTTACCGTATCCCAAGAACTATGTAGTGGTTGTCTATTCAAATCGCAACAAATGATATTTAATTGGAGGAGACAATTAAGAGGCTCCACTCTATCAATGATATTGTCAAACGCCACTTTCCTTCACAAACTGTTATGCCCCTAGTTACTCCTACCTCTAATTAGTTATTGTTAATCCATAGCTTAAGCTGTATAATAATGTGGTGCTATATGGATAGATGAAATAGGGTAGTTGTATGCTTATTATCTAAGTGTGTAGTCTCAGGGCTATGAAAACTTCTAATGTGGGTTCTAATAAGCTTAGTAATTTTCTGTCTTGTATGTTTGATATACATGCTAAGTGTTCTTTCCCATGTCTTTCTATGAATCAAAATATCAATAAATAACACTAATACAAACCTCATCAATAATTTCTTAAAGATGGAATTAATAAAACATTGAAATGTTGGCAGTGTATTAGTAAGATCAAATGTCATCAACCAGGACTCATAATGACCCTCATGAGTCTAAATGTTTTCCTAGAAGTACCTTCTTAATTCAAATTTGGTGATAACCTGATCTAAGATCAAACTTTGTAAAATACATAGCTTGATTCAATTCATGTAGAAAATCATTAATGATTAGAATAGTAAACTTATCTTTGATGGTGTACATGTTGAGAACTTTATAGTTTGGGCACATGTTCCAAGTTTCATCCTTATGCAAATTCATCAATATAGGCTATAATGACTTTGACTATGTCTGATAATTCCTACCTCTAACATCTCCTCAAAAATATTTTCTATCTCAATTTTTTGTATATATGGACAATGAGTAGTTTGACATTGGATGACTAGCTCCTTGGAACTAGTTGTATGGCGTCATCATGATCCATTCTAATAGGAAGTCCTTTAGGTATATCTCCAAAAATGAATGAGTGATACTCAATGTTTTCTTATAAATCTAGATGGGCGGGACCATTATATTGATAAACTTATCATGAACACAACTAGGCCACAAGTCTATCAACTCCTCTTTTAAGAAACTTCTACATTTTATGAGAGCTTACCATTTGTAAATTTTAACCCTATTAGGGTCTACTCTTTCCTTTTGATTGAAATCTCATGAATAGTTCTTGGAAGTTCATCTCAATTGTTCCCAAAATAGTAAGCCATTGTACTCCCAAAACAATATCTGTTGCACCCATGGAGATATCATGTATTGGGATATCAAGTTAATGATCTCTCATTGATATTTTAATGCTATGTAATTTTCTAGAATGGTGCAAGAGCACCATTGAATACAATTTGTCGATTCATGAAGTTATTGTGTAGGATTTAGGACTTTGCAGAATATACATCAAATAAGGTCTTGAAGAACATTTATAATTGTAATTAGTCATAATTGTTGGTTATTATGTGTCTAGGGGGTGTAAATTGCAAATAGTGAAAAAATGTTGAAAATTGCCAATTGTGCAAAAAGGCAAAATTGAAAAGTTGCAAAATTTGAACTCTTAGAGAAGTTCAATAGTCACAAGACTTCAAAAGTCATTTGTTGCAGGTTAGATAGTTGGTCTAGGATGCAAAAATTATATAAATGATGTAAAATCATCGATTGAGGATTGATCTTGAAGTTTCAAAGCAAGATAAATAAAGAAATCGGTCGATGTTTTATTGTAGATTTTTTGTGATTTCATGCTCTTCTAGACTTGTACGACTCTGTATAGTAACTAAATCCTCAAAAACTTGTTTGAATTAAGTTATGGCTTGAATAAACTTATTTTTGTAAGAGGTTTGAGGGTCTATCATCCTATTTGGTGGTAGTTTCCCCACTATCCAAGTTTCCTCCATACACTGGTAGATCCATCTTTATCTTGGGGCCACTGCCTTCAATAGCTTTTCTAGTTTCAAGTCATCAGGATCCAACTCTTCTTGTGACCCTTCCTAGGAGTTTCCCTCCTCCACTCCTTCTTAGTCACTCAAATCTCCTATGACCACTTCTCTTCTATGATTTTTTTCAACTACAACAAGCCTAGATTCAAGGGTTTTTGTCAACTCCCTCATTTACCTCATCTCTCTTGCATGTTTCTCCTTCAACTCACTCACCTCTCTAGCATCTAGGTTCCCTTTTGGAGGCATCCTTGCTTCTCTTCACTTCAAATTTTCCCTCTTCAAACCAACCTATGCTATGATACCAATTTGATGCACAGTGGGGGTTCAACTTATGCTAGTGAGGGCATATTTCACAACAATGGGTTCAAAGCATACTTAATGGTTCAATGCCAACATGACAGGGCAAACCTTTAAGAAAATGACATTCCCTTTAACTTTCAAGGGTGGTAGACTCTTCAAAGGCATGGGGAAACATGACAACCACAAGAACAACATGTGTTGATGGTAGACATGACATCACATGCTTTTCAAGGTTTTTTTTTTTCAATCTCCAAATGCATGGGCAGACCTTAAAATGACAACTTCCAATGAAACAAGCTTTGGGACAGTCTTATATCCCTACACGTAAATGTAATCTTCAATCAACAATGAAGGGATAACCAATAGACCAAGGCTTAGACCACAATGTCTACTGTAGACAACGTATCAACTAGAACATAATGCCTCAATGCCAAGCAAGGTTGTAATCAATCATAATGCAAGGTTATTTGACTGTGAATGAGACAAAACATAATGATTGTCAAAATTCTTTCACATGGATCTCCAAGCTTCATACCTTTGTGTATATATTAGGAATACTTTTAAGATAATCTAAATTCCAAGTCCCCTAGCCGACCATGGAGACATAAGTAATGGAATTTTTATGGTTTCAGGAACCCTGGTAGGGTTTGGCAAGTTACGTGTTACAATGATATTCCTTCAAAACCTTTTGACATGAAATTTGATCAACCAAACCAAAAATAAAGCTAGAACAATCCTTTACAAAATCCATCCAATTTTCAGTCCATACCATGCAATGGCAACCCAGGTCAATGTGACAGAGAATGAAAATGTAGAAAGAAACAGTATTCCCATGTGCAACAATGAGTTTTTCATTTGAATCAAATCTTCATTCAACCTCTTGAATCGAGGATACAAATCTTATTTAAGGTTTTCCACCAAGTTGTAACTATCTCTAACCATATTTTGGTTAGTAGCTTAACAAACCACCTTTTTACACATTTTTGCAAAAAGTTGCAAAAGTTGCTTGACAACTTTTGTGCTGTGCAACTTTGACAACATTTGCATATTTGCATAACCTTGCACCTAGAGACTCAATAAGGACTCCACCAAACTAAAAATGGCCTAAGAAGACCTTATTACATGAAATTAATGCTCACATGACCATTATCCAAAAATCTACTACATGACACCAAGGGCGCAACTGAACCAAGGGTGCCTTTGCACCATGTCTTCATTAGAAGAAAGTGTATGTGTTTGGTCTCTAAAATTAGAAGAGGAAATCCCCCAATGTCAAAATAGTGAGAAAGGATGGATGTATCTTTACGTTAATTTTTTTTAATTATTATTATAGAATTATAGTCATGTTAAAATTATTACACATTTCAATCCCCTTGTAAGTTACAAAGTTGGCTTATGGATTCAATTTTCATTATCTTGTAATTATTTAAATTCTTTTCTCATGGATAACAAACTAAAATGCCTTAAATATTAGGGTTTCACCTTATTTGAGAGCAGTGAAGTGACATTGTCTACAAAGTTGGTTTTTCCTTAAGAAGTGACAACTTTTTTGGTTTATAATTATATGGAATATATTGACTAGGGCTTGAAAAGTAGAGGAAAGAAGCTCAACATGTGAGATACATAATATTTTTTGCTAATCGATCCATGCCAAATTTTCACCAAAAATAGAAAATTGTATCATTAGAGTTAGTGGTTCCCTATTCCAACACAAAGACAAAGGTCTAGAAAGTAGAGAAAGGAAACTCGCAGTGTGAGATATGCAACATTTGAATGATACTAATTTTCCACCAGATCCATACATATTCACATGCTTGTCTTTTGTGTCATAATGTTTTTCTTCATTAAAATTTGTATCCCTAGAGTTATTGTCTATCTATTCTATAACACAAGAACTAAGGTCTAAAATGTAGTGGAAGGAAGTTCACTATGTGAGATATGCAACCTTTAAGGATGCTAATTTTCCACCACATCCAAACCTATTCACATGGTTGTCTCTTCTATTATAATATTTTTCTTCATTAAAAAATATATCCCTAGAGTTAGTGACTGTCTTTTCTAACACAAAGACCAAGGCCTAAAAAGTAGAGGAAGGTAGCTCACCATTTCCATACACAACCTTCCAGGGATGTTAATTTTTCACCATGTCCATATCCCTGTTCACATTAGTTTGATTTGTTATAATGCTTTTCTTCATTAAAAAATTGTATGGCTAAAATTAAATGGTTGTCTATTCTAACACAAAATCCAAGACCTAAAAAATAGAAGAAGGAAGCTCACAATAAAATACACAACCTTTGAATAATGTTAATTTGGCACCAATCAATATCTATTCACATGAGTGCTTTGAATAATGCTTTTCTTTATTAAAAACTATATCTTAGTTGGTGGCTGTCTTTTTTAACACAAAGATCAAGATCTTAAAAGTAGAGGAAGGAAGCTCACCATTTCTATACACAACCTTTGAGAAATGTTAATTTTTGAACATGCCCATTTACCTATTCACATTATTCTGTTTTATTATAATACTTTTCTCAATTAAAAAATTGTATCTTTAAAATTAAATGGCTGTCTATTCTAACATAAAATCCAAAACCTAAAAAAGATAGAAGGAAGCTCACAATATAAAATACACAACCTTTAAAAATGCTAATTTTGCACCAATCAATATGTATTCACGTGACGGTCTTTTATAATGCTTTTATTATTAAAAACTATCTCCGAGTTGTTTGCTGTCTTTTCTAAAAAGAAACGACAGAGGCGGGAAATTGCGTGCGAGAGTCATCGAAAGACGGAAGAAAAAGAAGCAGAGCACATAAAAGCCATCTCTTTGACTTCACGCATTCCACGCCAATTTTCCACCACGTGCATACCATTCGCATGCCTGTTTTTTCTGCCGTGTTGCTTTACTTCATAATTTTACCGTATCCCAAGAACTATGTAGTGGTTGTCTATTCAAATCGCAACAAATGATATTTAATTGGAGGAGACAATTAAGAGGCTCCACTCTATCAATGATATTGTCAAACGCCACTTTCCTTCACAAACTGTTATGCCCCTAGTTACTCCTCCCTCTAATTAGTTATTGTTAATCCATAGGCTTAAGCTTGCATAATACGGTGCTATGGTGGGTAGATGAAGCAACTAGGGTAGTTGTGCGCTATTATCTAAGTGTGTAGTCTGTGGGCGATGAAAACTCTACAGGGGTTCATTTTTGTGTTTTGTTTGAGGTCAATTTTATATTTGTATATTTGACCTTTTATTTAGAGAAATAATATTTGATTGTGAAAAAAACCTTTAACCACATATTAAACCTTGATATTATGTATCTTTTATCCTTATAAAATCGAAGAGTCAATTGTACCTACAATTGCAATTTGAAAACCTAATGGTGTTAAAAGATATCATTTGTTGCCTGTTACATAAAGGATATTCTCCTTGATCAAGCCCTCTTAATCAATTTACAATTTTTAAAAAGAGTTGGAAGATGATAAAGAATAATGCAAAGAAATGTTGATGTTACTACAATGATGCTAGATGATTGATACTTTATACTTGATGTAAATGACATGCAATGCAACATATATTGCAATGACCTAGTTGAAGAGACGGGATTTAACCATGTGTTAATGCAAGAGTTAATGTGGAAGGCTAAATAACAATTGATGAGTGATCCTTTATGATATTTATATTAAGTGAGGTCATCTTAGTAATGGGTGAATTCTAGATACTTCTCCTTCTATCAAACCCTTGTATCTTAGTCAACAAATATTTAGATAGTTTGAAGGTGGGTGGCTTGTAATTGAGGTGGAATTTGAATTTTGAATGTAAACGTCAAATTTGCATCACAAAACTTACCAAATTCATGTATGCAACCATAAATTAGATTTTATAATATATTTGATGATTGAGAGATGGATAATGTGTGAATATTAGTTAAGTTTTTTTTATAATGGTTAACTTGGGTCTAAGGTCAATGCAAGTATAAAGAATATATCCATAAAATGACCATCTATGCAAAGATAAGCATAATTGTTTTTAATCTTTGTGTGGTACAAGTCTCTACGTATATCCATTTTCTTAGCTAGAGCCAAGTGATAAGGTTTCCTTTTTAAAAAAAATTATTTTAATTTATAACATGTAAATGTTTCTTCAATATTGTGTGTTCTCTTAATCTATTTTGTTTTATGTATACATGTGATGATCCTCAAATTATATGTATATTTATTGCCTCATTTTCCACATATGGCATTGATTTGAACTTATGGGAAAAGGATAAGTGTTAGAACCATGATGATGTAAGAAACTATTTTTAATAGAACATGATCATATTTATATATGATATCACAAAAATCTAAGAATTAATGATTAAATTATTTGATGAGTGTAAGTAAAACATCCATAAATAATCTTTGAATTTTATCATCAAATTTAAATTGAACATATATTAGTAATCATATATTGAAATAAAATGATGTATTCCTTAACTTTATTAAGCTTATGTGGCTCTTAAACATGCATCTTCATAAATACTAAAGAAATACACAAAACCTATGGTGAAGTAAGGTCATCATGGGCCAAAATGATGGACTTATGATCAAGATATGGCATAAGTGGTCTAATTCTTGTGAGTGCGTACATTCATCTTTAGGAATCTACTAAGCCAGGGAGTGTTCTCCAAGGTCTTCATAATATGGATATTAAAAAAATGAACAATTTTACACAATATATTAACAACTAAGTTAAGGTATTATGAATCCCTAAGATGGTCACTAGATTCATTTTAACACTTGCTAATAAAACATACAAGACCATCAATGAGTAGATAATAACTATTTTTTTATGTGGTACACCCTTAATATTAGTGTACATAGGGTTATGAATAGTCAACTTTTGGATATCTTAACTCTTAATTGAGTCAAATTATCATTATTATATTATTATTTATTTAATTATGCTAGCCTAAGGCTTATATAGGACTGTCTAAGTTTTATTGGGTGATATCCTAGGCATAAATAAGGTATTTATAGGGGTAGTGAGTCTTATTTCATCATCATATTGTAAATTATGTTCTCATTGGAGATGTTTGGAGGTTTTCCTCCTTGAAGTGGGTTGTTATTCTCCATTGGTATCAAGTATTTTCAACATATTTCATATTATATCCTTCATTATGCAAATTATTTCATAACAAGTGGTATCAAGGCATTATTTTTCAATTTTGGAGGTCATTTTGTGAAACAAACATCTCCAATATTTTGGTAATTTTTGTTCTAATTTTTAATGAGTTATTGATGAACATATTCAAGAAGCTATTGTATAGATTTAAAATGAATTGGAGTAGAATTAAGTAATTTATTGCAAAATTAGGGTTTCCAACAAATTTGCTATCAAGGCTACAAATTTGCTAATTTTTTAGAAATTTTTCTGGGTAAGTGGTATCTCAGCCCTAGTAACTTATAGTAAAAATTTCAGAGAATTTAGATTTCATTTATATCATTTATTACAAAATTATTGGTTTCCATCGTGTTGAGCCCTCAGGAAAGAGGCAAAAAGAATGTCACACTGAGAAAATATCTTGATAAGGATGATGTAATAACAAAGGATATTAATCCCAATGAGGAAATCAACAAGATAAAGGAATAAATTTCATCAGTTAAGATGGATATGGATAGAGGAGATATATCCGACGTGAATGTTAAATGCTTATATAAATGTACCAAGAAAGAATGTCTCAAGGAAACAAGGTGAATCATATAGGTCAGCTACTATTATTCTAAATGTTAATACTCATATGCAATCTAGGAACTTGGTAGCAAAGGTGGATATGTGCAAGTTTGATGGAAAGGATCCATTAATATGGATAAACCAAATGGATATTTTTTTTATGTACATCAAGTCCCAAGTGGAAAAAAGGTCACAATGGATTCCCTATATCTAGAACTAAATAAATTCATTTTGTATCAATGGATTTGTAATTGCCATCAAAAAAAGGCCCACCATGTCTCATGGTTAGTTTTTATAGAGGAGCTCCAATCATAGTATAGCAATAGTGTGATAAAAAAATTCTTTAGCCAACTAGATAAACTTCAACAAATAGGATTAATCAAGGATTATATTCAACAATTACAAAGGATAACTTGAATGATTTATTTTGGGTGGTCTCAGTGATAACATTCAACATGAGATATGCATGTTTTGTCCTAGATTTATATCTGAGTCTTTTGTCTTATCACACAAGGTAGAGGAGAAGTATTTGATTCCTAGAAAGGAAGGGGCTAATGGGATAAGAGAGAAAGGATATTCAACACCTTCTCTTTCCTAGCCTACTAGGTTAAATCCCACAATAAATGAGAAGAGAGGTGCAAGGTAACTTGTTTCCAATTTTGATAAAATACAGTCGAGTACATAAATGCAGTGAAAATAAATTATTCTATAGTAAAGGTCCAAGTGAGGAAGAAGAGGAGGAAATAATATTAGAGGGTGTTAGGGAGTTAGATAAGGAATCACATGATTCCAACCCAATAATTTCTTGTCATGCACTCTTAGGTTTGAATGCCCCACAAATTCTCAAGGTAGTGAGTTTCTTAAATAAGAGGAATGTAACAATGTTGATTGGCTCAAGTAGTACTCATAATTTCATCAACAAAAAAATGGAAAATCATCTAATTGTTTTATATGTCCATATATAGAGTTTTAGGCCTTGATTGCAAATGGTTAACTATTAGTTGTTCTAGAAAATTCCTATAGCATTAAAAAACATCCATGGATATTGTATATGCATAAAATTAGTCATGTCTAATTAATCTTGGCATTTAATTAAATATTTATTATTTAATTAATTTCCCTAAAGTCTTCTACATATGATTAAATTTAATTAATTTAATTATATTGTTCATTCACTTTATTCTTCCACCTTAAGTAAATAAATTCACTTTATTTAATTATTTCACATTCATATGTCTACTTAATTAATTAAATAAATACCCTTTATTTATCTTAATTAATTATCACCTTTTGAATTTAATTAAGTCTTTTGATTTAATTAAATTTAAAATATTTCCTTTCTCCTATTCAAAATCTTTCTTCTAATTAATTAAATATTGTATTTAATTAATTTAATCTACATGTCATTTCTTAAAAAAATTAATTAAATATCTTTATTTAATTAATATCCTTCATATCTTTTCAAATCATAATTAAATATTTTACTTATTTATGAAATCTTTTATTATTCTTCAAATCTTAATTAAATGATTATTTAATTGAGAAAAATCTCCATGCCACCCATAAATAAATAATTGAATTTATAATTCATGATTTATCTTCTTAAATCTTTCCAAAATCCTCTAAAAAGATGATTTTTTATCATCTCATCTTATCTCTTCCATAAATAAATTATTGAATGTATAATTCATTATTTATCTTCTTAAATCTTCCCAAAATCTTCAAAAGATGATTTTATCATCTCATCTTATCTCTTTCCATAAATAAATAATTGAATTTATAATTCATTATTTATCTTCTTAAATCTTTCCAAAATCCTCTAAAAAGATGATTTTTTATCATCTCATCTTATCTCTTCCATAAATAAATAATTGAATGTATAATTCATTATTTATCTTCTTAAATATTTCCAAAATCTTCTAAAAAGATGATTTTTATCATCTCATATTATCTCTTCATATCTTTAATTAAATATCTTTATTTAATTAATGTCCTTCATATCTTTTCAAATCATAATTAAATATTTTATTTAATTATGAAATCTTTTATTATTGTTCAAATCTTAATTAAATGATTATTTA
>VDFB02173409.1:0-19308 GCA_007258455.2 Sequoia sempervirens | reverse complement strand
TACTACATACTATTATCTAACTTCTGACCGAAGCGATTTTAAAAATACTCAAAAAATTCCACCGTGCTCGGGTCACACAAGAGTTGCTATGTTATGTTTTTCTGACAAAAACAACAGCAATTTGTGTGTGTCCCTCTTTTGAACGGTCCCTTAATCTCAACCATTTTCAAAATAAATTAGTAGTTTAGAAAGTAGACTCGGAGCATTGCGGTCCTTGTTTTTGTTCCATCAAGAAATTTTGAGTGTAGCTATCCTCAATTTCACGTCCAAGGTCAGTATTTCCTGATTTCAGAAAAAAGTGGCCACTTAAGCCCCTATTTTGGGAACCATCTTGGTGCACTTACCCCTTTATAAATCTTTACAAATACTCACACCTATAGAAACAAGAAATAAAAAAGAAAGTCAAATATGTACATTGAACCAACAACGTAACCTAAATCACTATTCTTAAAATATCAAATTGACTCAAAAACTATAGAATTAAAATCCATTTAAACATTATTTCCATATTATTTTTCTTTCCTTTCCAATGTTGCTCAAAGGTGCTCCTGTCCACTATGATTGTATAAATGAATACAAATGAGTTGGTCTAATGGTGGACAATTTGTACTTTTGAAAGAGAGGTCACAAGTTCAAATCTTGTAGGAGGTAGGGTATGTACACCTCTTTTGTGTAGTCCTATATTACTATAAGCCATATGTAGACCAAAAAACATATATGTACCCCTCATTTGGGTAGTCCCATATTACTATAACCCATATGTAGACAAAAAACTCTTTTGGGTAGTCCTATATTACTATAAGCCATATGTAGACCAAAAAACAGATATGTACACCTCATTTGGGTAGTCCCATATTACTATAAGCCATATGTAGACAAAAAACAGATATGTACGCCTCATTTGGGTAGTCCCATATTACTATAAGCCATCTGTAGACAAAAAATAGATATGTATGCCTCGTTACGCCGAAGGTGTGTCCCTCATTGAGCTTTCAAAGCTCAGTTTTGCAGTGGACGACTGGAAACCACAGAGGCTCTCGGCAAGGTTCTTCATCTGTGCACAACCATTGATCCTCTTTCCCGTGTTCATCTGTCCAGAAGGAGGTTCTCATTGAACTTTCCAAGCTCATGTTTACAGTCGACAGCTGGAAACCACGGAGGCTCTCAGCAAGGTTCTTCATCTGTGCACAGCCGTTGATCCTCTTTCCCATGTTCATCTGTCCAGAAGGAGGTTCTCATTGAGCTTTCCAAGCTCATGTTTACAGTCGACAGCTGGAAACCACGGAGGCTCTCGGCAAGGTTCTTCATCTGTGCATAGCCGTTGATCCTTTTTCCAAGCATTTACTCAAGCCCCACGTTGATCTGTCCAGAAGGAGGTTGGTCGCTCTGGCCCTGATACGCATTAACTCCGCCTTCCTTCATCTCCATACAGGTGTCGGTGTTCAAAATATCTGTGTTCATTTACCGTTATAAATATTTGCTTTTGTTTAAATAGGAACAATACAAAACTTGGGGTTTCCTGCAAATTTCCTGCGACCTCTGCCCATTTTCTCTCATTGGCATCATTGACAGGTATTTTTTTAACCTTCTGCATTAGAGAAACCATTTCCATCTGCTTCAAATTTTCTAGGCTTTTATTTTTAAAGCAAATCCATTTCAAGGAATTTGTCAATAGTTCACGTGTCTATTCTATTCCGTTTGATGGATGTCCTGAACCTGATTCGAAATCTCCCATTTTGGGCTATGCAGGGAGGAACAATACAGAACTTGGGGTTTCCTGCAAATTTCCTGCGACCTCTGCCCATTTTCTCTCATTGGCATCATTGAGAGGTATTTTTTTAACCTTCTGCATTAGAGAAACCATTTCCATCTGCTTCAAATTTTCTAGGCTTTTATTTTTAAAGCAAATCCATTTCAAGGAATTTGTCACCCATTTGTAATATATCTTGCAATCATTGCTTTGCATGACTTGACATCTTTTTTAGGCATTTTGTCAAACAGTTTGCTTGCCTTCTCTGATCTTCCAGGCATATTCATTAACCATACTGCTGAATTCACCAGATTTGTGTTGCTACTATAGCCAAAACAATAATTTTTTTTTTAAAATAACATGCTTAACACCAAAACCGATGGGAAAAGAACAAAAGAAAACAGAGTAAAACATACGCAGCTTCTTACTCGGTTGCTGCATTTTGGACATTTTCATCTTCAAACATTAACAGTTCATTACATCCCTTCTCTTAGTCACACGCTCAGAACATACTGTGCAGCTACAAGCAAATGAATGACGTCGGGTTTATAGGGCTCGGATTCCTCCTTTATTGAAAATTCAAGGGTTAGGGTTGCTTATAATTATAAATGAAATTTATTTTTTTGTTATGTAGGGGGGAGGCAGAGCAAGGGTTCAATTTAATGAAAAAGGAACCTACAAGTTTTTCTGACTAGAAGAAGGAAAAGCACGGTGCAGACAAGGAATTTAAGCAGCTTTTTCAAATTTGATACCCAATTAACCTCCATAATTGGAAATATGTGAATTGCATAATTTTTTCTTTTAGATTAATCCCTACATCTGTCGCTTTTCAGAAATTTGAGAGCATTGCTTTCCCCACAAAACCAGTGATAGTACCAAACAAATGTTAGATTAAAGACATGAAATTTCGATAGTCCAAGGGAATGAGTTGGAATGTTTTTGGTAAAAACTTGTGTAGAGTTTTTTGTATCATGCTACAGCGAATCATGCTTGCATCCAAACTACAGCAACTCTACCTAAGAAATCATGCTTGTATCCAAAATAATCCTCCACAAACTGATATAGTGGTTTGGAACCTTCACCGGTCACTTGTAATTGGTCTGTGACATCTCCATACTGTGAGGCAATTAGACTATACATAGTCCATGGAACATGGCATATTCAGTAGTACCAGAACCACCATTTTGGAATTTTCTGCATCAAATATAAAAATGAAAAAAACACAGTTCTATTCTGCATACTATTCTTCTCTATCAGCTTCTATTGTTTGTCAACGTTGATAATAAATTCTTCAATGACATGAAAGCTCAATTACATCTATCATAGAAATAGAAAAAATAGAGATTCAGATTTGTTATAAATTAACAATAACCATATATTTGCCTTGTTTTAACATTGTGTTGTATGCACAATATTCACATCATGGTGAGGTTGGGCACCCACACACATTTAAACACGAGTAAACTAACCATATAGATAAAGTGGTCTACTTTACATGAAGAAACGTGAGAATTGGAAGAAAATTGCACATAAAAAAGGGATTTACTTGGATGGCAAATTGAATTGGCTATAGGTATAAATTGAACAAAATGGCATCTTAAGAAAGGGAACTAACCTGACTCAGAGCATAGGGTATTGCAGAGTACATTCCTGCAGCCCTTTCTCTGTAGAACACAGTTTTCTCCACTGCAACTACAGGCTGCACAGTTGAACAACTATTGACTCCTAAGAAGATTACAAATCCATATAAGGCACCCTTTTACAGTTTTTCTCTAACATGTCAGAAAATGAGCTTGAAAACTGGCCATTTCTGCCATTGATCTTGTTAGAATCTATTTTGTCAATACTCTCCTCAATTAGAGAGGTTTACTGCACATAGGGGTTAGTGTAAACTGCTAAAATGAAACAAATAATTTGATAGGTTATTGATGTAACAGATTTTAAGCAGGAGTCTGCATTTTGTTCTCATTCATTACAAACTAATAATAATCTTTAGTTATCTTAATTTTATTCTACTGCTCCATAAACTGCAAGTACTGAAGTTTTAGTGTTTGTTCTTTCAATCAAAGAACAAAAAATACAGTAAAAAGCATGACATAAAGAAACTTTCCTTCCAAAATATCTCTGTCAATAGTTGCCTTAGTTTCCTGACCTGTTTTTTTTATCAACGACATCTAAAGATTTGTGCAGAATCTGGAGGTAAGTCGTATTTCTCTCGCCGTTAATGGTTTCTACTCCATATTTTACTGCTTCCCCTGTCGCTAATGCTTTCCGCCCCTTTACTGTGAACAAATTGAAGTAGCAAGATTAAGCAGCAACAGTACACAACTTCTTGCTCAGAGAGAGCGGCCATTGAAACAGAGGAGAATGCAAGATCTACTCACTTGTTTTAATTTTCCACCTGAATTGCATTTGGTAAGGTAGGTTTCTGTAGTTGGCACCGTACAAACACGTGGTAAAATATTTTACTAGCTCCTCAGTCCTCACCAACTGCACAACCATGCACAACTACCTTACTTACGTCCAACACATAGCAGGCTGTAGAACGTCTGCTTTGCTCTTCAAAGGACACATCACCAGTTCTTACTTCACATGCACACCACCTAAGATCTTTGTTTGGCCCAGATTTCGGTGCATACAGTGTGCTTTTGATGGCGTGAAGATAAATGAAGATTTAGCAGGACACCTTAATTTCCCCCGCCAAATTTAGTGCATCTTCTGTTTTTATCTCATTTTATCTTAGTTCGCTTTGGTCGATGAAGATGACATTCAGACATGTTTAACTTCACATTTGTGCATCAAGTAAAGAGTTTAGCATGGGACGCAACTTTTGCAAGGCAAATGAAAATCAATATTTCAGCATCAAGGAAATAGTTTATGATATGAGGCACCTTTAACAAGGCGAATAAATCTCACCGAATATCCACTTTATCATTTTCTTTTTTCAGCTTATCAATAATCTTGCTGTGAATATATTTACTGAGGTTTTTACATTCTACTTTTGCCGTTAAGTGCAAGAATCTAAGAATATATTTATGATATTAAATAATCTATAATTCTATTTATGCATTCTTTTGTTTGTACGCCGTGATTCATAATAGGTAGAACATAATCAATGACGTGAATTTGTAGATTTGCATGGTCTTCAAGTAGAGATAAGTTAAAATATATAAATAAAATGCATATTATATTTATTATATTGTTATACATTTTATATTTTATATTATTCAAATTATTAAATAAATTTTACAAATAATATTTTATTAGATAATTTTAATTTATTACAATATTATATATAAAATATATACATTTCTAAATTATGTTTTTATTTTATATATAAAATTATTTTGTAATTATATTTTATTATATTATACTATACAAATTTATAAATTATATATATTAATAATAATATTAAAATCAATAAATTAATAATATAAATTATACTTTTTTATAAAAATTATAAAAATATAAATTAATAAATATAATAATATAAAAAAAATGAATAATTATATTAAAATCATTTTCTACCTGATCTATCAAATGATCTTATGATCTATCAAATGATCTTATTTACTAAACAAATGTGTGTAAAAAATAAACCAATCTTTTCCTAATTGACCTTTCACACCTCTTGGGATAAGTTGTATTGTGTAACCAAACAAAACAACACACAATGAAACCAAATGCATAGAAAACTACTAAACTTACAAAAATGGAGAGGTCAACCATTTCCACATAAAACCAATTGACTGATGAGAGACTATGTAGATGACTAATGAGGTAGGAGATCATCCAATATAATATAAACCTTGCCTTAGTATTTAAGGACAAAATGGCTTGTGCGGTTCTTGTGATTCCATTACTTTTAAATCTCTCTTTGTAGTCTCACCCTTGCATACAATGATATAAACACTACAATTAAAGTACATCAGAAGAGCAGTAGTGGACAGGTGCACAACCCCATTCCACATACCATACATGTCATCGTTTTGTTATTTTCCAATAATTGATAAAGGCAGGTTTATATATCTTTTTATTTAAATCTCTTGTACTTTCCTCATTGTTATTTAGGTCAAGTTATCTTAAACTAGATATTTGTATATAGTTTCATAGAATAGATTCTTGTGAAAGCTCTACAGCTACAATTCAGAGAATAAATATTGTATACAATTTCTAACTTCATATGTACAAATGTAATTTAAATATTGTATACAGTTTCTAACTTGATATCTAGAAATGTAATTTAAATTCGGTTCTCTACCATGTCCTAAATTTAGATAGTAGGCACACTTACTTTCTACAAAATAAGGTATATAGTATTTAGCTTCAAGTAGCTTTATTTCTCATTTATAATTTTGTACATATATAATCTTTAACCTTACTCATCCCAAGAGATGACTACCACTCCTCCCCATGTCCCTGAGATTAGGAAACCCATGGTGGCCAACTCATATGCATCCATTAATAGTCCAAAGAATGTTGGAATAGATACCGCACACCTCGCTGCCACCATATCAACCAACTGCCAAACTATAGTCCACAAATTTAAGGACGTTTGCCAGTCATCGCCCTCAGTTCAGGATGTTGACATTGAACAATTGCAAGAAACACTTCCCTTGTTTTGAAAGAGCTGCACAAAATTGGAGAAATAGGTAGCCCACATATGGTACACATAGCTACGGACTTTGGTAGTACATAGCTACTAGCACTTTTGTAAGTTGTAATAGTAAAGTTTATAATAAATAATATTCAATAGTATTTTACAAATGCTAATCTCCCCATAACATAAAGGAGAAAGCTAATCTCCACCTTATGGTATTAGGCTAGCAAATACACCTACACTTTTATTCTATGCAATTAGTTGCTCTCTTCTAAAGTTTGATATACATGAAATACGATCCAACAAAACCTCCTTGCACCTTCTCCAAGCCCCAAGAAATCCAAGGACTTTTTGAATAAAATATTTCAATTTTGTTCATACGAAAGGTTGTACTAACCGGTTTGCATTTCTTGATTACTACTATAACTTTGTTTTGATACCTATATTCCATACTCACTTTGCTTGCAAGCCCTCCACTTCCACTATCTTCCACTATTGTCATGTCTACTTTAACTGCAAATGCCATTGCCGACATCCTTTCAGGCATTCCTGATGTTGATCCCTTTCTACAAGTTGCATCTATCAACCCCATTCAACAACCACAACCTACGCTCCCCAAGTATCGTATTCAACTATCAGATGGAAAACACACACACCCTGCATTGTTGCCCACACAGTTCAATGAGCTTGTTTTGCAGGAGGCTATAGTCAAAGGCTCTATTGTCCACCTCAAAGAATACATTTGCAGAAATTTTCACAAATTCACGTACGTTCACAATTGCCTTCTTTAATTTGGTTCCTCTTCTTTACACATGTATATAGCATTCACTTTCAAGTTGTCCTTGTCATTGCAGGGCTATTGTAATTCATAACTTGGAAGTCATTACAAACAATGCCTCAATCATTGGAGCTCCAATTGCTATTAATGAAGCTACAACCTGTATGCCCTCTAGTAGCTCTCTAGGTTCGTTGGTCAGAAGTCCAAATCCCAACACCTCACTTAATGCACCTGAACCACATCCCATTGCATCCTTGACCCCAAACCATAAAAATTGGTCCATAGAAGGTCGTGCCTTGAGTAAGAGCCCAATTCATCATTACAAGAATGTAAGTAATGATGGGAAAGTTTTTGGCTTCAATTTTGTAGATACAACAAGATCTAAGATACATGTAACCTGCTTTGATGAACTTATAGATAGGTTCTACGATGTGATAGAGTCTAATAGCACTTATGTCATCTCAAATGGCTGCATTAGAGTCCGAAACACAAAATACAGTAGCAGCCACAACCCATATGAATTATTCCTCCACAGCTCCTCAACCATCAATCCATCCACTTGCATAGATTCCACAATACCCACCCACAACCACCATATTAAAAGCATTGAATCATTGATGTCATTACCCATTAACTCCCTTGTAGATGTCATTGGTGTCCTTCTATCTATCTCTCTTGCATCAACCATTCGCAAAAGGGATGGCTCTAAAATAATAAAGTGTATAGCCACAATCATGGACATGTTAGGCCAAACCATTGATATCACACTTTGGGGTAGCCATTGCCAAATCGCAGGAAAGCAACTAGCTGACCTTCCCCTACAACCCAACCCACCAATTATATTGATCAAAAGTGGTCGGATAACCTCATGGTCTGGGAAATCTATTGATACCATCTTTCCTACAACCATTGTAATCAATCCTAACTTGGTTGAAGCCTCAACATTGCAAACTTGGTATGCCAGTATAGGGATTGGCCTTCCTTGCCTTTCCCTCTCAAAGAGCCAAGTATCAACTGACAAATTTGAAAATCCGATTCTTATTTCAAGTATTGTGAATCCAACCTCTCTTGAAAAACAAAATATTTGTGTTAAGGCCCGTATCACAAAGCTCCACTTAGATAATTTCTACTACTTGTCTTGCCCTCAGATGGTTGACAACAAAAAATGTAAGAAAAAGGTTCTACAAATTACCCCAAGTGCTTTTAAGTGCCCCAAGTGTTCTGCATAGATGGCTACATGTAATTTTAGCTACATGCTAAAGATGGACTTGCAAGACGGGACAGGTCATCTTCTTGATGTCACTGCTTTTGAAGAACCAGCAACAACGTTGTTTGGAGTTTGCGCAGAAGATTTGCAGCTCCTACTAGTAGAACCTAATGGTCATAGCCAGATTTTGCAACCAGTTCTCAACCACGAGTTCCTGCTAGCACTGTCCATCCAATCAAATACTTTCAGTGGCCGTGAATCTCAAAGCATTGTTATTACAGCTATTAAGCGCGCTTAGATTTTCTATTGTACTCTTTTCAAGTATGCTTATTGCATCATGTACAATTATCCACTTTTTGTAACCACATCAAACAATCAAAAGAAAAAATTACTTTTTGCAATATTGAATTTGAAAAACATATATACATCTTTCCATATATACATGTTTCATGGTAAATTTGGAGTTACCACTATTTAGTAAGCTTTTCCATTGTACAATTGCAAACTATTAAATTACATATGCCATCACCATTTAGCGGTTAGCGTAATTCCATTTGCACTTAATACATTTGCGTTTTTATCCCTTTCAAGTTTCAGGACATTTACTATAGCACAAAAAAACATAAACAAACATTTATTCATTCGTATATTTTGTTGTTTCAAACGATCCCAAACAAAAATGGTTTCCTTTCAACTGATGCTTACACCGACCAATGCTTTCATATGGTTGTGAATGTTTTTCTTAGAAAATTGACATTATTGCATCCATCCGGATACCTTTAACCTTCAATATTTTAGTCTTGTCAAATACAAAATTTACTTCTAATTTCCAACATTTTTATGTAAACTTGCAGCAATTTTTAAATGGATTTGGAAAACTCAAGATTGCAACAAAAAAGAGCACGCCGTAACCAACAAGAGCGCACCCGCTACCATGCGAAGAAAGACGTCATCAATACAAGAAGACGACAAAGGAAACAAAGCATGGCTAATGACGCTTCCACTTCCACCCTCCCATCTTCCACTCCTACACCCTCCCCTCTCGATCCGACTCCAAACTTTGGTCAGACCTTCCTTGCTGCTAGATCTTCCTTCCATTCTACGCTTGACAAACTTTCAATCATGTCAACTTGTATAGTTTGCATGGAAAAATATCCAGGTATTAAGACAAAACTAGTACTTGGAATACCTACTTGCTACAGATGTGCAGCTGAAAAAAATGGCAATCGGTTCTCCAAATGGAATAACATGGATCCTGGTGAGCAACCTCCATGTTTACGAAGACTAACTCAAGTTGAAGAGATGCTAATAGCTAGAGTCAGCCCAATCCTTCAAGTCACCTATGCAAAAGGAGGGCAACTAAAATATACTGGGCACACTATTAGCTTCCCTCAAGATATCTCTATGATTGCTACCCACTTACCTAGACGTATAGATGAACTAGACATCTTATTGGTTAATAGAAAAAACATTGGCCAACAAGACTATAGCTTCTATGTGAGTAGAGGTCGCGTATACGAGGCCCTACATTATAAAACCTCACATGACCCATACTATAGAAATGTACAATTAGATGTGGCTACTTTAGCATGTCTACCAAGTGCTCCCACTAACATTTCCGACCTCCTATCTACAACTACCACAATTACTAGCACCCCACCTACAAGCTCTAACCTTAACGATACTACAACCGTCAACCCTACTGAAGAAGACATTCAGCCCTCTACTTCCTTTGTAGCTAACCTTCCCCCAGCACGTACAGAAGTCGAAGAATTGCGTTCTTTATTGCAATTAGGTCAAGGCCGACCAACTTTATGTATGGATTGGCCACCCCTTTCACCATCACCCGTCAATGAATACACCACTGAAGGATTGTTTGTTATGGCTTTCCCAACTCTGTTTCCAAAAGGCGTCGCCGCTTTCAAGCAACAACGCATGCAAGAAGTTAAGTTACATGAATATGCTCTCCACATGCTTCGGTACTTTGACAACAGGTTTGGCCAGCACCCTCGCTTTAGGTACTTCATTCTGAATATTATCATGCATCATCGCAGCCAGTCCACAACATCAGTGTTTGTCCATAAGCACATTAATACATGCTTTCCTGCAACAATATCTGATCTTCGCCAACATTTAAAGGACCTACCAGATGACAAACTTGCTGAACAACTCATGCGCTTTGGATCGACAATCCGTGGAACACGACCATTCTGGAACCGCTGCAGAGGGGAGCTCACTGATATGGTTCTCCAAGCTGGTTGCCCAACGCTTTTCTTTACACTTAGTGCAGCTGATACAAAATGGCCTGACCTACACAGTATTATGCCATCATCGGCACCTTCAAATTTGCAAGCCGCTTATAAGTGGAGGATACAAAACATTGTTCAAAATCCACACCTTGCTGCCCAATATATGCATCTTAGATTTACTGCATTTCGTGAAGAGGTTTTGGAAAAGCTACTTGGTGCAACCGACTATTGGTACAGGTATAATATCGCTCCCCTCACAAGCTTGCATTTACTACAACTTGAATCCTCCTAAGTTCCTAACCTTGACAAACCGTCAGGTACGAATGGCAACACAGAGGCTCCGCACATATCCATGGTTTCCTTTGGCTACAAGCAGCACCTGATGTTGGGAAACTACAATGGGACAACCTTGAAGCAGTCCAAAACGCCCTTACCTACATTGACAGGCATGTATGTGCATGGAACCCTCGCTCACTACTATCAAGGAACCAACCAATTCATCGATCTCTTGCAGATGACCCTTGTTCAATGGACAACACAATGATCATGCAAACTAACCCTATCATCGACTATACTGAACTTGTCAATTGTGTTTAGTGCCACACAAAGTGTACCTTACAAACATGCCTTAGAAGAAAGGGCCAATCCCTACAATGTCGTTATAAAGCGCCTTGGCCCATGCAAGAAATTTCCAACCTTGCCATTGATGAATCTAGCCTACCTAAATTTACCGCTACTCGAAATGATGATCATTTAAATCAACACAACCCATCTATCCTCTGTATTTGGAGAGCTAATATCGATTGCCAGCCTGTTCTCTCCATCCATGCAGTTCTCAAGTATATTGCTAAGTATGCAACAAAAGCAGAGAGCAAGTCAGAAACATACCACACTATGCTTTCTCGTATTTCAACCAATATTGAGTCTGACAAGCCTGCACCAACAGCTTTCAAAAAAATGCTTGCTGACATTCTTGTCGATCGTGATATTGGAGCCCAAGAAACTTGCCACCTCTTGCTTAAACTTCCACTCTCCCTGTGTAGTAGGACTTTTGTCTCTTTAAATGTGAACCAAAAAAGTTTTCAACGACTATGGCTCTCATTTGAATCATCCACCACCTACCCAAGTAACATTGATGCTTACATGATTCGTCCAATTTATTTAGAGGCTATGTCACTTATTGAGGTCACCCAAAAGTGGACCTACAAGGCATCTTGGAGGCAAAGCCAATGGAAAAAATTCCCCATTAATGCCATTGTTCGTGTCTCACCACGCTTCACCTCCATCCCTGCAAGAGACGACATTTGCTTTGAAGCATTTTGCTGGAGTGAACCTACTTTTGTACAAACCATTCCACAACATTTAGAATGAGTTCGCAATGCCCAATAGTAATATTATACAATAGTGGTAGAGTTTTGCAAACAGTTACCATCCTTGGCATGTGCTCCACACGTGCTCAGAGCCTTCAGAAAATACAAAATCTAGCTCCTCTTCAATTCCAGAAGATATAGTACACGAGAACAACCCATCTGAGTGGCAAGTATTATCAAGCCTCTACCCAAGTGTTCCTTTTGAATTTGATGAACTAGATATGCTTGGTCGTTGTGACATTGACTTACACCATGATTGGGGCTCCTGCCAACTAAGTCCCCAAAAACAAGTCTATGCTACTACCTACATCGAATCCAATTGCCAAACATTTGTACTCCCCCATCTTCCCACAAGCCCTACCCAACTTGACCTCTCTGTCCAACAAAAGAAAGCATTTGATATAGTTTTCTCTCATCTAAATACATGTACTTTGCAACCTCCTTTACGGATGATTGTTCAAGGAACTACTGGAACTGGAAAATCACAACTAATAAAAGCCATCCAATCTGCCATCAACAGTTCATCCCAAAGTTCCCCATCGCCATTACTACTTCTAGCACCTACAAGTGTAGCAGCATTTAACATCCAAGCATCAACAATCCACTCAACCCTACGTATACCTATCAAAGATATTGCACCCCTACAAGGGCAAGCACTAGCAACCTTCCAGGAAAAAATGTACTTCATTCGGTACATTTTAATAGATGAAATGAGCTTCATTGGTCCTAGATTACTTCAAAGTATTGACATGAGGTTACGTGAGGCATTCCCCAACCACAACCAATTCCCATTTGGAGGACACTCAATCATGCTCTTCGGTGACCTTGGGCAACTACCACCAGTTAGGGACATTCTTATGTATGCCTCTACCTCATATGGGGGTTCTCTATGGCGGAGCTTCACAACAGTAGTAACACTAAGCAAAATATTTCGTCAATGCAGAGAGGACCCAACGCAAGTTACCTTTCGTACCGTCCTCTCAAATTTACGAAATGCAGTTCCTACAATCAAAAATTGGCAGGTTCTTATGTCACGCTCCATCGCAGCTCTACCTTGTTCAACTCAACCTGAGTTCCTACCCGCAATATATCTTTTTGCAACCAATGAAATGGTCTCACAACATAACTTGTGAATGTTATTATCTTTGGCAACACCAATTTCCTTGTCAACTGCAGAGCAACTACGAGGTTCACCATGCTCCAATCTAGACGAAGAACAACTACAATCTAAGGTCCTTTTATGTGTTCATCAAAAAGTCATGCTTTGTTCAAATTTATGGGTCAAAACAGGCCTCGTCAATGGTGCACTTGGACAAGTCCAAGCTATCTTCTACAAGGATAGTGAACATCCACCTTCACTTCCCTTGTTTGTTGTTGTCCGATTCAAAAAATACATAGGCCCTGCTTGGGATCTCAATAACCCAAAAAATGTCCCTATTGCCCCTATGAGTCGTGGTCTCCGTCGTCAAATTCCCCTGAAAATGGCTTGGGCCTTGACAATACACAAATCACAAGGGCTTACACTTGAAAGGGAAACTATCGACATCGACAACATCGACCGGCAAGGACTTACGTTCACAACTATTTCTAGAGTCCGTTCACTAGCAGGGCTGCGAATCAATCCAGCCTTCTCCTTTCAAAGATATGCACACATGAATAAAAGCTCTTGTGTTGCTCGACGTAAACAAGAGGAGGATCACTTACTCTTTCTATCCATCGAAAACCCTTGAACACACAATGCCATTGCACATTCCTACATGTTAGCTACTCTGCCTATGAAATCTAACCTCCTTTACAATTTTCTATTTCTCATGCAATTTACTCACCTTCACAGAACAATCATATCCTTTTGTTTAGAAAGTGGACTGGAAACTTTAGAAAGCTTTAGCTGTATGAGCATTTACCATTAAGCATGTGAAGAAAATGCAGAGCTTTATAAACAGCATAAAATTATGTGGATTATCAAATTTACAAGGTCATGACTGTACTTATTTTGCATTGTCAATCGTGTTCTCTCAAGAGTTTTCCTGTGAACAAACATTCCAGCAAATAGTTTGACTTTTCAGTATGATATAGAGAAAAAAAATAGGAAATATCAAGTCTTAACAATTTTGTTGCATGCAGAAGGATTTCAAACAAATTAACAATTCTTCAAGATTTTTTGGTAAGCCATTAGAAATTCTAGATAGATTACCTCTAATTGTACATGCAAAGACTATTTTATTTATATCCATGGACAACTAAAACCAATCGATGGTCCAGTCATATCTGAACCAAGCACATTGAATAGGCACCACATAAAACATCTTTTTAATAATTATATAAATTAACTTTGAAAACAATGTAAGGACCCTGAACATGCTTTAAGATTGATTCATAGCAAATAAATATCATCAACACAGTATGTAAGCAACTAGATTATCATGTTCATCTCATACATTGCAAAGATGATCTTGAAATAAATATCTTCCAAGAATCGTTACCCCTCATAAGCTTTGTTGTGGCAGGGAGTTACCACCCAATTCCTCATAAACATTTAATCCTTTTTCAGTTTAAATTATGTTTTTGTTCTACCAGGGCCTTTCTTGATGTTCTATCATTGTGTTTTGAACCGATTACCTCCTGCAATCAATACATATTACTTTTTAATGTCGGTGTCCACTCATTCATGTAGAAAGTACATTAATAGCTAACATAATTTTTAATTTTGAATGGAATTGAATATTTCACTTTAGTAATTTTTATTGATAGTTGCATTCTATATATTAATTTTCTTCAGAATATTGTCTAACAACTTTTTTCTTATGATGTATGTTGAAGATAAAACAAGTGCCTTACATAAACTCATTCTTGCTTTCTACCATTTAACTATGTGGCATTTGCATCAAGAGTATACTATATTTTTTGCCATTTTGTTTTACATGGGATATGGATGACAGTCCTTCAACATCACAAATTATTAATTTTTCCCCTCTAAAAAGACTCTTTCTGTTGCTATTAATTTTTTTCCTCATGTAGTGCAGCTGAAGATCTTTGTACAAAATACACACAAGCTATTAACAAAGGAGATTTTCAGCAACGGATAGCTGTATAGCTCCTTTCAAACATCTTGGAGAATATTTTTGCCACTTCAATGTACAAAACTATTTTTGTGTTTTATCATGTTTTTATTCTTTCAAAATTTTTATGTGCAATTTTCTTCCAATTCTCATGTTTCTTCATGTCAACTAGACCACTTTATCTATATGGTTAGTTTACTCATGTTAAAATATGTGTGGGTGCCCAACCTCACCATGATGTGAATATTCTGGATACAACACAATATTAAAACAAGGCAAATATATGGTTATTGTTAATTTATAACAAATCAGAATCTCTATTTTTTCTATTTCTATCATAGATTGTAATTGAGCTTTCATGTCATTGAAGAATTTATTATCAACGTTGACAAACAATAGAAACTGATAAACAAGAATATTATGCAGAATACAACTGTGTTTTTTTCATATTTATATTTGATGCAGAAAATTCCAAAATGGTGGTTCTGGTACTACTGAACATGCCATGTTTCTTGGACTGTGTATGGTCTAATTGCCTCACAGTATGGAGATGTCACAAACCAATTACAAGTGAATGGTGAAGGTTTCCTATGTTTATTGATGTTTATTATTGGAAGTCATAATGCTGTACACAATTGACATTATCAGTAAAATAAATATCAAAATAATAATGGGAATGAATAAGCTTCTGTCCAGATTTATGTTGCCTTTTTATTTATCTAATACAATATTCATAATATTAAAACAAATTTTCTACATGTAAGACAATTCAACAAAAAAAAAATCTACTTTATTTTATTACTACAATAATATATCTGGCTCCACAACTCTTCGACCTACCAATTGCACACCAAGGTGCATTTGCTTGAAAGTTTCTAAAGCCTTTTCAACAAATCCATTTTCTATATATCCTGCAATCGTTGCAATCCATGCAATGACGGCTTTTTCAGATACTCTGTCAAACATTTCACTTGCCTTGTTATTGCTTCCACTTTTTGCATCCATGTCTATTAGGGAAGTTACAACTATAATATCGCAACTTCTTCAACGAGTCAAATTCTCTCAAATGGTCTCTATAAACTTCACTTATAGACTCTTTTTCATGTGTCATGGTCAATTAATTTTATATAAATGATAATTTTTAAATGGAATCTATATCAATAAGATGAATTATAGCTTAATTATGTTGTGGCTAGTGCGTGTTTCTGATTTGTTTTTAGACGTGTATATTCTAAAAAAAGTATTCATAGTTCTAAAATAAGCTTGTATCATTGCGAAAATATTTTGTTTGATTTATCATTTATGACTTTACACTTCAGTACGCTCTGAGACCACGTCATTTATGACTTTACGCTTTAAACCTGACAAATGCATTTGCTTGGAAATTTCAAAAGCCTTTTGAACAAATCCATTTTCTGTATATCCTGCAATCATTTCAGTTCATGAGACCACGTCACTTTGAAGCCTCTTGTCAAACACTTCACGTGCCTTGTCTATGCTTCCACATTTTTCATACATGTCTACCACCGTAGTTGCAACTACAACATTTGACAAAACCCCTCTATACTTTATGCTTTCATGAATGTCCACACCTTGTTCCAAAACTCCCATTTGGTATAGGCTATGAAGAAGACAATTCTTCGGCGTACCCATTGCACACTAAGGTGCAATTGCTAGTAAATTTAATGAAATCACAGACAGAATCATTTACCAAGTTAGAGCAGCCCAACCACGTTGAACGGCAAGTGGAGAGTACATGGCAAGTAATAAGCGATGGGGACTTTGATGTGGAGGGTCTGTATTCAATACTCAATACTGAATAATATAATATGTTATATTTGACTTTGGAACGTGGTAGAGAGCAAAAATTCAATATACACACTCTTAAAAATATGTATTTCAATTCACAATAATGTATATTATTCAATAGTGAAAGCATCAGCGTTGGAATGTAGTGGACAAGTCATAGTTGATGAGGACTGGACAGCTCATAGCCGATGAGGACTGAATTGACTAATTCTGAATGTCCACGTCAGATGATAAAGAAAATAGATGCTTCCTTAAAATTATTTTAAGCAAGGGGAAGAAAAAAGAAATAATCTCCAGGCTGGTTGACAGGGAAATAATAATAAATTCGTTTTAAATCATTGATCAAGTTAAGAGTTGTTCCCGCGGAAGAGTTAAAATAGCAGCCTCAATATTATATGGTGTTCCTGCCTCAATAATTCTCTGAAGATGATATCTAAGAAATTATGCGTTAAAAAGAATAAATTATTGTTTTTCTTTTACTTTAAGTCATAATGGAACAGCTATATGATAGGAGATTCCTTTAAGGAGGATGTTTGTTCTATTTACAAGTTTGAACCATTCAAAGGGAAGTGGGGAGTTGGGGACAACTCATAAGCGATGGAGACTGAGGGATCTTTGTAGACAGAAACAAAACGCTGAATTGATTGATGGGCCAAAAAGTACCGGAGAGCTTTAATTTAAGTCTTTTCAATTTTTTGTACAGTGAAGAATCGGTGAAAAGTTCTTGCTTTCTTTTCTATTTTTTACAAAGACTTTAAGAAGTTACCGCTCCACAAAAACGTCCCTGGATATGTTAATATTTTATACTTCTTTAAAATGTATGTTTTTCTCTTGGATTTTAATTTTAATTTTCATTACCAAAAATATGAAATGATGATTCATTCTCTCAATTTTTAAACTATACATAATTGTGATTTTCTTTTAAGTTTCTTATTTAAATTATTATTAAGGTACAATTAATTTAAGTATTTTTAGGTAGTCTAGTGATTTTAGTTTTTATATAATTATTTTTCCTTCTCTTTTCTTGATTTAGGTGAGTAGCTCTTCATTTTTCCATCCTTAATATGAAGCTTACGCTCCTCACTAGTGATGGTTACGTTGTAGGCTAAACCACAATGACTACATGGCTTCCACAAACTATTAATGGAATTTTAAACTTGTATTATGATGTCATAATGTCCATTTTCAATTCAAACAAAAGATGGAATCATTGCCCAATTACTCAATTACTTCCTTGGGCTTGGCTACTGGTGAATTCATTCTTTTTTTTGTTATTTGTCTTTTTAGATTAGAGTTTTCCTCTCCTTTTCTTCCTTAGATTGCTGAAATTTCTTTGGAAACATCCTACAAACATCTTGAGGATTTTAAAAAATAGTATTAGAGAAATTTTTACTTCCCATGAGTTCTCTTTGATTTGTTCATAGTGAAGACACCTTAGAGTTTTCTTCAATCTCCATGCTTCTATTATTAGGAATAAGTATTCTATTCACCTTGAATATCTTAGTGCTATTGTAAATAAATTATTTATAGATGGGTAAATAAAATTTATGTATCGACAAGAACCATAGAGAGAAAAATGTGATGCCCATGTGAGGGAGGGAACATATATAAATATGCTATCATTCTCTAGGGGCTTGGAAAAATTTTTGTAATAAAGCATTGATGATGAGATTGTATAGTGGACATGTAAGATCATATTATATTATTAGCATGGGGATGTAACTACTACTTTATGTAGGAGTGCCTATGAGTTACATATGACAACCACATGATGGAGGTCAAAGATGCTTGTGTGAGGAGTTACATTCTATTTGGAGGCCATTCTCATGTAGGGATCATGAGAATTTTTTAGTTTAGGTTTTATGTAAGAGGTCCCTTTTCTAACTTGAAAGTTAAGATTGAGGAAGGGAAAAGGATTGAAGACAACTTGAATAACAAGCTTCAAGATAAAAATGTTGAATGTTCAAAACTTGAAGAATAAATTGTTACTCTTGTGTAAGGGGAAATCCACAAGTGTAAATAAGATCAAAATAGCAAAAGGATTGAAGACGACTTGAATAACAAGCTTCAAGATAAAAATGTTGAATGTTCAAAACTTGAAGAATAAATTGTTACTCTTGTGTAAGGGGAAATCCACAAGTGTAAATATGATCAAAATAGCTTAATAGAAACTAATCTAATCCAAAATAATGATAATCTAATCCAAAATAATGATCTAGATCTATGCCCATTACTCACGAAATGAGGCTAAACTATTAAGGAAATCAAGAACGTAATTGACAAAAAGCAATGATAATGAAATCCAAAACAAATAGCGTTACCTTCCTATGTCAAAGTGTGTTAGCGAAGATGTGGTTGCTCGCATCAATGTGAAGCCTCCATTGTTGTGTGTGAGAGCTTGAGGAACGTGTGTGTGTTGTTTGATCGAAGATCTTGGTTGAAGCTTTGTCAATGTCGATTGGGCATTACTTCGTTGTGTGAATGAT
>VDFB02173408.1:0-17692 GCA_007258455.2 Sequoia sempervirens | reverse complement strand
CCTTCAAGCAGACCCTTCCGCAGAGTCTTTATAACTTTCTATTTTTAGAAAGTTAGGTCAGACGGAAGCTGCTATTTCGGGCAGGGCACCTGGTGTAGTGATTTAGCTCAGATTCGACCTGGTTCAGTAATTGTTTGATTTGACGGAGAAATAAGGAGTAATTACTGAGTTATGAAATATTTAATAATTTGACTTTATTATAAAGTCACTTTATTGAAATATTAAAATATTTAATTATTTGGCTAAGTATAAAGTATTTAATTATACTTTATATTATATTATTAAAATGTGATTTAATGAGTATTTAATGCTCATTAAAAAGGGACGCCAATAATTAAATAAATTCTCCTAAGTCCAAAGTGAAAATTAAATCATTGATTTAAATGATTATTTTAATGGAGAATTAGGTCGAACTTTCCAAAGAAGAATATATTGTTCTTCCCAAGGCAAAATCGAACTATCAAGTTTATTATTCAATTTTGTCTTCTGAGCATCTGAGCTTTGGAGTTTGCAAACCCTAGGGTTTCTGGCAAACATCGTTTCTGGAGAACGTAACCTCTTCAGAGATCAGGCATACTGCGGCTGTGAGATACCAGCTGAAGATTGCACTTGGTGATTTCATCCAGAAGTCACAGATTGAGCTTAATCTTTTAGTCAGACAGAGATTCATCAGCATTCAGCAGAGATCATTCATCTAGCAGTCAAGGCGCACTTTCCAGAGGACGTTCATTTGAGATTGGGCACCATTTCCAAAGGCCGTACATTATTCATTATTGCTGCAGACAGCCGTACATCTGTACTTTCAGGCCGTACTTGTCAACCTTCTGAGGAAACGCCTTCATTCTCTGTTTTTTGGTGATTTCACATTGGGCGCTTGGTATTCTGGAACATTTGCATTTGAGACTCAAGCCGGAGGAGATCCTTATTAAATTCTGGCCGTACTATCACCAGCCGCCATTAAAATACCAGGTTTTTATTTAAAAAAAATTCATGTATTGTTTCCTACCTTCAGTTTTGGCGTTGTAATTGCTCTGGGATTTGAATATAATGATGCGCCTTGGTTCTTAAGCAAGTTTTGAAACGTTTAATGCCTTTATATATTTTTTATGAATTTTTCAAGCAATTCTAGAAAAATCGCAAATTTCACTTTTGTCTGTTAAAACCTCAAAAACACAAAAAAATCGAAAATTTGCAAAAACCTTCAAAAATCAACTAGGGTTTGAATCAGAGAAATCACCAAAGCCCCGACAGCCTGAAATCTTCTCCACCATCACTGGACCGGTCCTAAGGCAGAATTTGACTAAGGTGGCGAACTTCTTGTCTATCCGAGATGCCTTCCTGAAATAGGAATTGGAATGGGAGAATACTTTTGCCGGATGTGCTGAGGATTTGGACGGGTTGGAATTCAAAGTAAACATGCTGCTGCAGGTCATGATGGAAGAGGTCATCCCGATCGTGTCCAGGTTCATTGAACACACTGCCACTCTAGAGGATAGAGATGCACTTCCTTGGAAATAGCTTCTGGCACCACTTGTCTTTCATGCAATTGATGTTGATGTTATTTTAGGAAACCCTAATTAGGGTTGATATGTCTTGATCTCGGCCCTTAGTTTGTTTTGATCTCGGCCTTTCATTTGCTTTCAGAAACTCTATATAAACTCTTGCTCTCTCACTATCACAGTGTGAAGAGAGTAGTATGAGATTGTTGTGTATAGCTACTTCCGATAATAAAAGCTCTTATGCATGATTTGCTTTGAATCCCTTTTATTGTCAAGTGGTTTGCAAGGTTGCATATCTCCTTCAACATTAGATTAGAATTAAAATAGAATTTGATTTGAATGTTTGTTGAATGAATGAAAGATTTGATAGTATTGATTTATGGTGAAACTTTGCTCATACTTTCTTTGAATAGATGTAATGTCCCCATTTTCGTGAGCATCAGAGTTCGATGGGTTAGCCTATTACTTGGACCCTTGTAGGCTAATATGTTTGGATAGAAGGTCTCAGTGGCAGATAATGGTGGATATTGGCATTTCCACCCCTTCAGTTCAGTGTTGGGCTCAGTGCAGGCCTTTGCAGTTCAGTGTTTGCTAGCTTCTGACGGTACGTCAAAACACTGAGAATTGAGGGAGTTATGAATATTTTAGTGGTTAAGTCATTTAATATTATAAAGTTATGATTTGAATTTATAATAATTAAAAGCCACTTAAAATATTTTAAAATAATGACTTAATAGTTATAAAGTGAAAATCAAAATCACTTAAGTCATTTAAAAGGTACGCCAACTTGGTTGAGTGAAATAATAAACTATTGAAATGATTTAAATGCATTTTAAATGTATTTAATTGCAAAAGTGGCTTCACTTTTTGGAATTTGTGCCTTTTTGGGGATATAAGCCAAAAGGGGCAATTCAACCTCATTATTGATGATTATTTGAAATTGCTTCTTTGTTTCTCTTGGCTTCTCTGAGACAAGGGTTTCAGTATTTTCCTTCCATTGGAGAACAAAATCTCTTCAGTGATGTGCAATTTTGAAGTTGTGGAAGACCAGCTGAATCATTGCCTGTGAGAGCTTCATTCAGGAGTTCTACTTGTGCTTCATCAAATTTATAGGATGGGTTTCATCAGTTTTAGCCATTCATGCCTGGCATAGGCAACAATTCTTTATTTATTTATTCTGGAGAGATCTGGGTATGTTGGTTGCTTGTAATTTCATTGTTGCAGCTGAATAATGATTAATACATTGATCGTTGTTCAAATCTAGTTTACATTTTAGTTTTATCTCCATTATTCCTGGTGCACTTCTACATTTATTGCTTGAATTTCATCAAATCAAACACAAAAACACAGTTTTAGTTCAGAGGTTGAGGTTGAGCCAGTTGGGCTCATCACAATAGATGATTTTTATTCAATGCATAAAGTTAGCCCGAGCTTATAATTGTGGATGCTTAACTTCTGTCTGGATGAGTATTGTTCGATTTGATGGTAATTGTTCATGACGTGAAAATCATAAGCACACTCCTTGAAGATTGCACCCACTTTGTGTAGTTGTCCTAGTGAGGTGAAGCAAAGCGTGGTTATTAGTTTCACCTAATCTCTATCGTCTCTTGAATTCTTAGGAGTAGATTAGAACTTCTAAACCCTTATCTCTTTTTCAGTTTGCTTGAAGTCCATGATCTAAGACCCAAACAATAGAGCTTCATTATCTAGACCTTCATTGTGAATTGAACGAGCCTAGCGTAAGTCCCTTTGTGTATTACCAGCATATCACAACATCCATTGAGCTTATCGACACGTCAAGACCTGACAAAAGAAACCTTGAAATCGCCATATGATCTTCTCGCAATCTTAGCATACACGGTGGTTTTTCAAGAAAGGATAGAGTGTCTTTGGACATTTTATTCTGTGTGTTCGGTGGATGATAAAATGTACACCAACACTGACCAAACCTAACTTCGACTTCACTCAAGTTAAATCTGGACCGACGACATAACTAAAGATAACAGTAGAGCAAATAAATGGAATGAACATTGAACATTTAGTTTGTGAACATATAAGATAAGAGATATTAAGATGTGATTACATATTTAAATATACATTCAACCACTTGAACCGCTGCACACAAGGATTAGCTTTAAATTTGTGATATTCATTAAGTAACATTACATTAGAGCGCAGGAACCAAAGCTAAAAAAGTGAGCACATTAAGATGTGTCACAAAGCGTGAAATAGAATAAAACGTAATAGAAACAAAAATACACAAAGCATTTTGATTTAATATTTAAATCACTGCAAAAGAAATATGTAATAACTATGCAAAATTGGATTTCTAAAGAAAGCCGAATAAAATACAAAACAATTGCAAATGCATTCTAGGAAGACACAACATCTAGCAATTGAAATGTAGCAATCCATTATTCATATTAAATATACGATCTCCTATTGGTTAGCAAAGTGCATTAAAGAATGCATTACAATATAAAGCCATGCAAAACTATAATGAAGAAGACAACTGTTTATAGCTGGAGTTTTAGAAATCACTACGCCGTTATCCTAATGAGCTGTCATAAGAGCTCACGTTAAAAGACAAATTTGGACAAGTTTTCTAGGACCCACAATCAAATCTCTACCATTTAATGATTGCTTACTTGCTGAATTCAATGAAGTTTCTATTTTAGATTATGATCACAATATTCCCTCATTCAGGAAAAAGCTAGGAACGTATGGAGTTACTCCTTAAACACAGCATAAACACATGCTTGGAGATTATCAAATACAAGACTCTAATGATAAGATTTAAACGCTTTTGCATGAATTCTTTCTTTAAGAAATTTGAATGAGCTATAGCGGTTAAACGTATCGGGGTGCATGTTACATTGTCCTTTTTTAAAAACTCTAACCTATGACAGACCCGAATCAAGCTTGAGAATAAACTGATTACTATTTTTAGCTTGTGCAGCAACTAAGAGTTCATGTTACCATTGAATCTAGAATAAAGCTACAAGGACAGATTTACTATCTTTAGTCGCATGCACAGTTATAGCTAATAAAGAAGAATATCAAATGATTAGTTGTGTTTCCAGAGGAATGGCAACGGACAATACAAAGAATAGTTACCAAAAGTACGAATAAGTAGAGACGTTTTAAAGTAATTCACTCATTGCTTAAAAATCATGCAAGGACCACATGGTTCGATTCACTATACATATTAGAGATTGTTGATAAATCTGCATCAACGAATCACCTGCAACCATATTATTAGTGGAAGCAAAAGACAATGCAACAGTCGCGGTCTAACCAAGAAATGGACAAGAACATTGTAATGTCCCCTTCCTAGGTAGTACAGTTGTGTTAGAGGTTAGCCTATTATTCAGATCCTCGTAGGCTGGCAGAAGTGTTTAGAGGATCACTTGAGGCAGTTATCCAGCGTTGGGAACATCACTCCAGCAGTTGATTCAGGTTTGGGCTTCTGCAGACACTCACAGAGTGATTTAAAGGTACTTACTATTTATAGTAAGTCAGGCAAGCAGGAGTTGCTATTTTTAGCAGGGCACCTGATTTAGCTAGTTAGCTCAGTTTCGACCCAATTTGACAGTTTGATGAGCAGATGGAGAATAATGGAGCATTTAATAATAATTAAATGATTATTATTTTGACTTTATGTTATAAAGTCACTTTAATGATATATTAAAATATTAATTATTAATGGCATATTATAAAGTATTTAATACTTTATAATAAAGGAGAATTATTATTATAATGAATAATTATTTATTCATTAAAAGGGACGCCATTATTTTAATATTATTGTCTAAGTCAAAAAGAGGCGAATTTATATTATTAAATGCATTTTAAGTGATTTTTTGAGAGGGGTCGAATTCTTGAGAGGATTATATATTCTACCAAAGGTAAATCGAACTCATATGTTGATTATTCAAATTTGTTATCATTTCTCTCTAAGAGCTTCGGGTTTGAGAAACAAGGGTTTTTGCAGATCATCAAGTTTTGAAGAACGTTCCCTCTTCAGAATCCGGCATACTGAGGCTGTGAAATACCAGTTGAAGATTGTCAATAGGGTGACTTCATTCAGAGGTTATAGTTGTGCTTATTGAGTTAGATCCCGGAAGGGTTTGAAGGAGATTATTCATCAGATACTTGAGGCGACTTCCTGAGATCCATTTCCAGTGGCTTGGCACACTTCCCAAGAAAAGTATGGAATTTTTTATTGCTGGTACAGGTCGTACTTTGCTGCAGCAAGGGCCGTACTTCTTCCCCAGAGCAAATTGCTTGGTTTTTTCATCTTTTGTCTTCTGCAAGTTGGACGCCTAGAGTTTCTGGAGCCATTGCATCAGTTTCGAGGAGGGAGATTGCATCATTCCTTTCAGCCATACCATCTCAGTCTCTCTTTCTGGCGCCTGCAAGCTTATCCAGGTTTTCAATAAATAGCTTGCCTTTTTGTCTGAATGTTTAAATATTGCAATTGTAATCATCAGTTGTAATCATCTGGGAAGATTAATAAATCATTTGGCTTCGAGATCTAAGCTGTATTCTGTTGTTTACAAGCATCTAGTATTTTATATTATTTTTCCAGTCATTTCTTTGCAAAATCACAATTTGTCCTTTTATTGCAAAAACACCAAAAAAATCAAAATACAGAGAAACAAACAAAACTTCAATATTATTGGCCAGTGATCGGGTTGAGAGACACCTGGTCTCTTACAGTGGTATCAGAGCACAGTTTTCCTGCCATCCTGTGCTTTTTCAGTTGCTTTTTCAGTCAGATGTGTGCTTTTTCGATGCTTTTTCATGAGTAGAGATATTATTTTCTATAGTAAGGGTAGAGGAACAGGCAGAGTTGAGGATTGGACAGGTCCACCTATTCCTGAAGGTGAGACAGTGTCAGGGGTTCTGGGTATTCACAAATCCAGTTCCAATAATAGTGAGAACAGTGTCACAACATTGATGGTAGATCGTGAGATTCCGGCAAGGACGCATAGGGATCCAGGGAAAGAGCATGCCGAAGGTGATATTACTAATGAGGAGTTCAGACGCAGGCATGATAACATGATGGACATGATGTCCCAGTTGATGGGCACGATGAAGCAGTATACTCCATCCCAGCCGCACTATATTCAGATAGGACAGACGAGCAGGACTGCAGGCGTAGACCAGCCTTTGGTGTCAACACCGCGACAGTCATCACCTATCTATCATGAGTGTAGGCCTGGACAACCTACATTCATATCTAGAGAGACACCACCTTCGACTCCGGAGGCAGAGCAGCAAGGTCATCATCATGAGTTTTAGCCACACAATGGCATGTCAGTGGCAGATGTGACTAGATTCTATGGAGAGTATTCGTCATTGGCACCTAAGATCAGGCAGTCTTTGACTTTTCATGAGTTTATGGATGTGCATAAATCTAGAGGAGGAGGTAGATTTGACCGCAGAGCTCCTCAGCACCAACAGCCACAGCCACAGGTGAACAGAGGTTTACAGTATGCAGTCAGCAAGATTACCTTGCCTTACTTTGATGGTTCTGATAAGAGTTCAGCGAGGTCTTGGGTACAGAAGTTAGACAATTACCTATCATTGAGACCTATGTAGGAGGACAAGGCCATTAAGTTTGCCACACTACATCTTGACGGGTTGGCGGATGATTGGTGGCATCACGGCATGTACACACTTGGCCATCATGCAGTGACTACTTACTAGGAATTCACCAGCAGGCTTAGAGAGCGTTTCGACAAGAAGGATCCAGAACTCTACTTCAGGGAGCTAGCTCAGCTTAGACAGACAGGTAGTTTGGATGCCTACGTCGGTGAATTTCAGAGGGTTGCAGTCATGGTGATAGGCATTTCAGAGAGGAGACTTGTTATTCTCTTCGTCGAGGGTTTGATGGAGCCTATGAGAGGTTGGGTCAAGGCATTTGATCCTCCTACTCTTTAGGAGGCCATGAGGAAGGCACGTAGTATGGAGCTTGCAGCACCTCGCAGCAAGTTCACTTCAAGCTCGACACCCTATACGAGGCCTAATAGGTCATTTGACAGGAATAGGCCATTTGACAGAAAGAGGGATCCACCTGATCCTAAGAGACACAATACACCACCATTTGACAGGGAAACATTAAATGATTTACGTAAGAAAAAATTATATTTTTGGTGCAAGGAACCCTATGATGAGAAACATGTATGCCCTCTTTGTGCCAAGGTGAAAAATAACCAGATGGAGTGGTTTTATGAGGGAGAAGAGCAATCTGATCTGTCAGACGAGCAAGCTGATTCAGAGCATTCAGATGATGAAAGGTCTGAAAATGATGGTGAAAATGAAGGAGGAAGGAAGCTACAGGAGGCGCATTTGACTAGCTTTAGAGAGATGGATCTTTTAGACTCTGTGGGCTTCTAGTAGGTCAGAAAGTAATCACTCTACTCGACACTGGTGCTACTCATAATTTCATAGATGCACGGTTGGTAGAGAGACGAGGTATACAGACAGAGGAGTTTGAGTGTATTCGAGTCAAGGTGGCTGATGGGTACACCCTCAAATGTGATAGAAAGATAACAGATCTTTCGATGCGGTTGAACAACTATGAGTTCAAGACTGAATTCTATGTTGTTAATATGGGAGATACTGATGTGGTAATTGGGATGGCATGGCTTCACGATTTGGGTGAGTTGACACTCAACCTTCGGGATATGGAGATGAAGTTCAAGGTAAACGAGAAACCTCATGTCATCAAGGCCATCAGAGAGAGTAATCTGAGGATGGTATCGTACAGACGGATGGAGAGACTCATTCGTCATGATATGGTTGATTGGGCTGTAGAGTGTATGTTATTAGCAGCACAATAGGAGCAGCAGAAGGTTGAGTACCATCCAGACATTCAGATACTGAGGACTAAACACTCTAAAGTGTTTAGTGACATTCCACCTGGCAGACCTCCGGACAGAGGCATTGAGCACATTATCGAGTTGGAGGGTGCAAAGCCATTATGATTACACCCTACAGGCATCTGAAACGGCTCAAGGATGAGATAGAGAAGACAATCAATGAGCTATTGGCTATGGGGCATATCAGACCTAGTAAGTCACCTTTTGCTTCATCGGTCGTATTGGTGAAGAAAAAGGATGGATCACTACGGATGTGTATAGATTACCGCCAACTCAATAAGAAAACAATTAAGAATAGGTACCCGATACCCCGCATCGATGAGTTGATTGATGAGTTGCACGGTGCTATCTTCTTCACGAAGATTAACTTGAGATCTGGGTACCATCAGATTCAAATGAGGGAGCAGGACATAGAGAAAGCTTCGGATACCATTGGGTCGCCCCGAGTTCTTGGTTATGCCTTCGGTTTAACCAATGCACTACTACCTTTGAGGGCTGCCATGAATGGGTCTTGGTTCGACTCGAGATTTGTGTTGGTCTTCTTAGACTGACATCTTGGTATCACGGTAGGTCATGGGGAGGAGCATTTAGCCTCACACTTGGATGTTTGGAGTATCTTAGCTAGAAGTCCTTATGCCAAGGAATTAGGAGTGTGAGCCTAGGCATGGGCGGGATTGTTGTATCTGGGCACACTTTCATAGGTGCCAAGAAATTGATATATTTGAAGATACGAGCTATATAGTTAGTGTGATACCAACAGAATATACATAACCAGAAGGATTCATTAGATTTATGTGCTTTGGGAGATTTGTTAGTGGGTTCATGTCCATACACCTTATTGATTTGACAAAGGGCTTTACCCGATACCAGGCTGGGAGCCGCTTTGTAGTTTAAAGGTGATCCTTGACTTCATGTCGATGTTAGCGTACGAGACTGCAAAGTCATTTGATTTGTACTGTGATGCTTTAGGAGAGGGCATTGGTGCCGTTTTGATGCAGGAGAGACACCCTATTGCTTTTGAGAGTAAGAAGCTTAGGGGTCCAGAGAGGTTTTATAGCATCTATGACAAGATGTTAGCCATAATGCATGCTTTGGCTAAATTCAGGCAATACTTGGTGGGCAGCAAGTTCAGTGTGCGTATAGACCACAATAGCCTGAAACACTTCCTTGGACAGCGAGACCTAAATGAGAGACAACAAAAATGGGTCAGTAAACTGCAGTTGTATGATTTTGACATCACCTTCATTAGGGAAGCAAAATGTTATGTTGGCCATATGTAATACCATGAGAACCTCGATTGAATGCTATAGCGGATCACAGTTAGGCATCCGAGATCATTACAGTATCACTAAGAACCCATGAACTTCTAGCATTTGATGGGACAAAGCGGGATATTAGATGCAGATTTGAATGACTTGATCATTTACAAGGGGCAGATTTTTTTGGTTCCTGATTCAGAGTTGAAGGATACAGTTCTGAGAGCCTTTCATGATCTTCCTATGGCGGGCCATCCCGGCTATTTCAAAACATATAAGCTAGTATGGGAACAATTTACTTGGAAAGGGCTAAAATGATGTTCAAGCCGGTATGTCACGAGAGTGTTGTTTTGCCAGTGAACAAAGCGAGGATTATGACCCTTTCAATACGGCCGGAAGTGGGGTATTTTATCGATGGACTTTATCACGGGTTTGCCGAAAGCCCAAAGATGCAAAGATTGCATTTCGTATTAGTTATTCGTCGGTGACAAAATATGCGCACTTCTTTCTGATCACTACTACATTCACAACATCGCAGACTGCAGAGCTTTTCTTTAGAGAGGTATTCCGGCTACATGGGTTGCCTCAGATGATAGTCAGCGATAGAGATAGTCGGTTCATGAACAACTTTTGGCAGGAGTTGTTCAGACTTTGTAGGACCGAACTAACACCTAGTACAACTTCACCGCATCCATAGAGCGGATGGACCGATTGAAAATTGTCCGATAAGTGGGTGGAAGGATATACGCACAGTGCATAGGTGGACGAGGGAGCTTGGGTGAGGTGGATATACCTTTGTGAGTATTGTTATAACTCTACTCACCACATGACTATACAAATGAAGCCCTTCATGGCATTGTATGGGTATGAGGCGCCCAACCTTTTGGATTTGGTATTGAGTGATAGCAGAGTGCCTAGCGCAGGTGACATGATGCAGGATCAGCAGGACATTTTGAGGTCTCTTAGAGAGAATATCCAGCGGGCATAAAATTAGCAGAAGCAGTATGCTGATCAGAAAAGGGTTGAGCGTTCGTTTGCAGTGGGTGACATGGTGTATCTCATGTTACAGCCATATCGTCAGTCCACTTTGCGGAAGAGTGGTGCAGAGAAGTTGAAACCTCATTACTATGGTCCATTCCGAGTTATCAGACGAGTGGGCGAGGTTGCTTATGAGTTGGACTTACTGGCGGATAGCAGGGTTCATAACATATTTCACGTCTCACGCCTGAAGAAGGCCTTGGGTCAGCATGTGATTCCCTCTCCAGTACTGCCACCCCTTGATGACGAGGGGAAGTTGATATTAGTGCCTGAGGCCATCCTCGATGTTAGAGAGAGACACCTTCGGAGGCGGGTTATCAGAGAGTATTTGATCAAGTGGAGAGACTTGCCGGTTGAGGATGCTACTTGGGAGTCAGAGGAGATTTTACAGCATCCATAGCTGAGATTGCTTGGGGACAAGCAATTTCAGGGAGGGTGGACTGTAATGTCCCCTTCCTAGGCAGTACAGTTGTGTCAGAGGTTAGCCTATTATTCAGATCCTCGTAGGCTGGCAGAAGTGTTTAGAGGATCACTTGAGGCAGTTATCTAGCGTTGGGAACATCACTCCAGCAGTTGATTAAGGTTTGGGCTTCTGCAGACACTCACAGAGTGATTTAAAGGTACTTACTATTTATAGTAAGTTAGGCAGGCAGGAGTTGCTATTTTTAGCAGGGCACCTGATTTAGCTGGTTAGCTCAGTTTCGACCTAGTTTGACAGTTTGATGAGCAGATGGAGAATAATGGAGCATTTAATAATAATTAAATGATTATTATTTTGACTTTATGTTATAAAGTCACTTTAATGATATATTAAAATATTAATTATTAATGGCATATTATAAAGTATTTAATACTTTATAATAAAGGAGAATTATTATTATAATGAATAATTATTTATTCATTAAAAGGGATGCCATTATTTTAATATTATTGCCTAAGTCAAAAAGAGGCGAATTTATATTATTAAATGCATTTTAAGTGATTTTTTGAGAGGGGTTGAATTCTTGAGAGGATTATATATTCTACCAAAGGCAAATCGAACTCATATGTTGATTATTCGAATTTGTTATCATTTCTCTCTAAGAGCTTCGGGTTTGAGAAACAAGGGTTTTTGCAGATCATCAAGTTTTGAAGAACGTTCCCTCTTCAGAATCCGGCATACTGAGGCTGTGAAATACCAGTTGAAGATTGTCAATAGGGTGACTTCATTCAGAGGTTACAGTTGTGCTTATTGAGTTAGATCCCGGAAGGGTTTGAAGGAGATTATTCATGTAGGAACCCTGGTGGTTCTCAACCCGAAACCCTGACTGAGATTGTTTTGTTTTTGCAAGTTTTGTATTTTTTTGTGTTTTTGATGGATTTTGAGAAAACAAAGAAAGCTGCGATTTCTTCTAAAATGCTAATAAATTCATAATAAATTCTAAATTCGTGAAATGAGCTCAAGATTGTTCAGAGAACATAGGCGCATCCATTTATTATCATACCAGAGCTTTTACAATGCAAATAGAATAAGCAAATGTTTATAGAATATGATTTTTATTTCAAAAACCTGATTTTTGCTTGCCAAGCGCCACAATAACAAAGAATGAATGTACAGCTGAAATAAGAGCCAGTCTCCAAGCTCCAAATGAAAGGAATCCTCCAGAAGACTAAGGCGCTCCAGATCCAAAAGACTATCACTGAAAACTGAGGGCGTTTCTTCCTGAAGAAATGGTACGGCCTTGCAGGTACAGATTTGTACGGCCTGTACAGCAGCAGCAAAAGAAAAAGGTACGGCCTCAATAATATCTGTCAGATCTCATAAATGGACCCTTTGAAATTAAGCCTCAAAGTAATTCTGCAATGAATTCGATCAGTAAATCAATGCATGGCTCTGAGATAGAGTGCGGTTGCAGAAACTGAAACGGTATTTCCGGTCAGGGTCTGGAATTCACGAAGAGGTGCTCGTTCTCGGGGAAGCATTGCGCTTTGAGAATACAAGGTTTGCAAACTCCAATGCTCAGAGCAAAAAGACAAATTAGAATATCATAACATAATGGTTCGATTTGTCTTGAAGAGAAATATATACTGCCTTTGAGAAAATCAACCCAATGCTCTTTTTAAAATAATCATTTAATAAAATGATTTAATTCTCCTTTTTGAACTTAGGAGAAATAATAATAATTAAATGACGCCTCATTAATGAATAAATAATTATTCATTATGTCAAAATAAATCACTTTATTATAAAGTATTAAAATACTTTATAATATATCATTAATCATTAATAATTAAATATATTAAGTGACAATATAAAATTAGAAATAGTAAATATTAATAATCATTAAATGCCATGGCTCTCCATCGTCCACCAAAGTGAATAAATGGAGTGCGACTCATTTGAATAAGTGAACAGAGGTCATACACCCAAATAGTAGCTTCCGCTGGAGCCTAACTTTGAATGAAGTTTCTAAGAATCCACTCTGGAAGGAGATTAAGAGGAGCCCAATGAAAGAACAAGCTGCAATGCTGAGGCTGCAAAACATTGAGTAGCTCGGAGATCAGCACACTGTCAATGCGACCTCGAGGGATCAAAAGGAATAATGAGCTCCTCCTCGCGACAAAATGTGAGGCTAAGCAGGGGACATTACAGTCCGCCCTCCCTGAAATTGCTTGTCCTCAAGCAATCTCTGCAAATACAGATGCACCGCACCACCTGAATCCCAAGGATAGTGCCGGACAATGTTCCTGCTGGCCACAACTGACTCCTGTAACTCCCACAACTGATCAACAAGAATAGAATACCATTCCCTATCAACCTCAGTGTTGTCTGTCATAGGATCAAGAAACTCAAGGGGAAGCAAGTCAAACTGCAAGCAATACTTACTCCCTAAGACTGCACGAGATATACTGTCATCCAACATATCAAGCACGTGCATACTAGAACTGTGCACCTGAAACAAATTGTGTACATGCGGGTCAATCACGAAACCATATGCACTCTGCACCATATACACACTGTGATACTCCTCCGTGAGCTGAGTCTGAAATCCCAATGCACTAGTAGGATCCCAAACGCTATCAACATTCTTCTCAAGACTAGGATCAGGAGAGTGACCCACATCAAAGTCAAAGAGCGGATTGTCATATGAAGATATAACATTCATCTCAAACAATGGATTGGTCACAAACTGAACCAAACCACTAGGCTGATCCTAAATGACTGCCTCAGAACCCCCGGGGTACTGAGCATAACCATGCCTGGTCTGCACAAAATCCTCCTCTACCTTCTCGCTCTTCCCACTAACGAGAGAGATAGAACAAAGGCCGCCATCTATAATTCCCCTCAACACATATTTCTTGCCCTGTACCTCAAATCTCATCTCCATTTTAGGCAAGTTGAGATTGAACACACTAATGTCCTGAAGCCATCTCATACCCAACACTAAATCCATCCCACCCAGGTTGACTACATAGAAGTCTGCCTGCAACTCATAATCATTCAGCATGAGGGTGAGATTACAAATCCGTCGAGTGCAAGTTAGGGTATATCCGTCTGCCACCCGAACTCTGAATCCAGAGAAATCCTCTGTCTGGAGTCTACATCTGTTGACGAAGCTCTCATCAATGAAATTGTGCGTGGCTCCAGTGTCGAGCATAGCAATACACCGCTGTCCTTCCACTAATCCCCTAAACCTGAATGAATCATCCCGTACACTAGCAGATAATACCAACGGGGATAGGTTGGCATCGGGCCCAAACTCCATAGAGGCATTCCTGGCCTCTGCATGTTCTGAAACAACCTGCTGGTCTGAATCCTCAAACTCGTCATCTTCATAGTAAACCCACATGGCGCGGTTGGCTCTGCCCTTCGGTCTCAAAGGACAATCATGCTCCTTGCTGTAGGGTTCTTTGCACCAATAACAAAGTTGTTTCCTTCTCAATTCATCACGAGTTGCATCATCAATTCTTGCAGCTGTTTTCCTTTTTGGTTCTGCAACTGGTGTATGACTCTCCTCAATAGGCAAGTTGTTTGTTTTAGGCTGAAATTGTTTCTTTGGAGCAGCAAGCTCCATACTCCTTGCCTTCCACATCGCCTCCTGAAGGGTAGGAGGATCAAATGCCTTGACCCAACCTCTCATAGGCTCTGTCAAACCCTCAACAAAGAGTATAATGAGTCTCCGTTCTGAAATGCCTGTTACCATGACTGCAACTCTTTGAAACTCACCAATATAAGAATCAAACTACTGTCTCTACGAAGGTTGAGCTAGCTCACGGAAATAAAGTTTAGGATCCTTCTTATCAGCGTTCTATGAGCTTCTTTGAGTGAACTCCACAAAGCAAGTATTAGTACATGATGGCCAAGTATACATGCGTGATGCCACCAATCATAAGCTATTCCATCAAAGATGCAAAGTAAAAATAATGGCCTCATCCTCTTGCATAGAGCCTCGGTGAAGTAATATGGTGTCAATTTACCGGACCCAGACCTGCAGCTAATGTCTTGCTCGGATCCATCAAAATATGGCAAGGTAATCTTGCTAACAGCATACTACAAGTCCCTGTTCACTTGTGGCTGCGGCTGCTGATGCTGAGGGGGTCTACGGTCAAATCTCCCTCCTCCTCTGGGTTTATGAACATCCATAAACTCATGAAATGATAACGCCTGCCGGATCTCAGGTGCTAGTGACATGTACTCACCATGAAACCTCGTCACATCTGCCACTGTCATGCCATTATGTGGCTGAAACTCCTAATGCTGCCCCTGATGCTCTGCCCCCGGAGTTTGAGGTGGAGTCTCTCTAGGTAAGAAAGTAGGCTGACCTGGCCTACGCTCCTGATAGATCGGTGACGGCTGACGTGGTACTGATGCCAAAGGCTGATCTACTGGTGTAGTCCCGCTCGTCTGTCCAATCTATATATAATGAGGCTGTGTGGGCGTATACTATCTGATAGTGCCCATCAACTGGGACATCATGTCCATCATGTTATCATGCCTACGTTTGAACTCCTCATCGGTAATGTCGCCCTCTGCATGTGCTTTCCCTGTATCCCTAACTGTCTCTGTAGGGATCTCACAATCTGCCATTAGGGTTGCAACACTGTTTTCACTGCTGTTAGAGCTGGATCTGTGAATGCCTAATACACCTAACACTGTCTCACCTTCTGGATTCGGTGGACCTGTCCAATCTTCAGCTCTGCCTGTCCCTACGCCCTTAATATAATGAATGGTATCTCTACTCATGAAAAAGCAACTAAAAAGCACACTGTATTATGAAAAAGCAACTGAAAAAGCACAGGATGGTAGGAGATTTGTGCTCTGATACCACTGTAGGAACCCTGGTGGTTCTCAACCCGAAACCCTGACTGAGATTGTTTTGTTTTTGCGAGTTTTGTATTTTTTTGTGTTTTTGATGGATTTTGAGAAAACAAAGAAAGCTGCGATTTCTTCTAAAATGCTAATAAATTCATAATAAATTCTAAATTCGTGAAATAAGCTCAAGATTGTTCAGAGAACATAGGCGCATCCATTTATTATCATACCAGAGCTTTTACAATGCAAATAGAATAAGCAAATGTTTATAGAATATGATTTTTATTTCAAAAACCTGATTTTTGCTTGCCAGGCGCCACAATAACAAAGAATGAATGTACAGCTGAAATAAGAGCCAGTCTCCAAGCTCCAAATGAAAGGAATCCTCCAAAAGACTAAGGCGCTCCAGATCCAAAAGACTATCACTGAAAACTGAGGGCGTTTCTTCCTGAAGAAATGGTACGGCCTTGCAGGTACAGATTTGTACGGCCTGTACAGCAGCAGCAAAAGAAAAAGGTACGGCCTCAATAATATCTGTCAGATCTCTGTAAATGGACCCTTTGAGAAGTCGCCTCAACTGCCCAATGATTATTCTCTGCTGACTCTGAATGAATCGATCAATAAATCCAATCTGTAACTCCTGAATGAAGTCACCCAGATGCAAGCTTAAACTGGTATTTCACAGTCTCAGTCTGCCAAATTCCTGAAGAGGTATCGTTCTCCAAAAACGCTTCGTCTGCCAGAAACCCTAAGGTTTGCAAACTCCAATGCTCAGAGCAAAAAGACAAATTAGGATATCATGACATAATGGTTCGATTTGTCTTGAAGAGAAATATATACTGCCTTTGAGAAAATCGACCCAATGCTCTTTTTAAAATAATCATTTAATAAAATGATTTAATTCGCCTTTTTGAACTTAGGAGAAATAATAATAATTAAATGACGCCTCATTAATGAATAAATAATTATTCATTATGTCAAAATAAATCACTTTATTATAAAGTATTAAAATACTTTATAATATATCATTTAATCATTAATATTTAAATATATTAATAAAATGACTTTAATATAAAGTCAAAATATTAAATATTCAATAATCATTAAATACTCCTTATTTCTCCATCTGATCACCAAACTGAAAAACTGGGTCGACTCTGAGCTGAATAGCTGAACCAGGTGCCCTGCCCAAAATAGCAGCTTCCGCCTGACCTAACTTTCTAAAAATAGAAAGTTTCTAAAAATCCACTCTGGAAGATTCTGCAAAGGCCTAACCTGAAACAACTGCAATACTGAAGCTACAAAACACTGAGTAACTGCCTCAGAAGATCCTCTGCACACATCTGTCAGCCTACGAGGATCGAAATAATAGGCTCACTCCTCGACAAACAATGTCAGTGTAATGTCCCTTACCTAGCCTTGCTCTTGTATTTGCTTGTTTGCCCTAGAATTCGATTGTTGATTAGGTTTAGGGTTTCTTCTTTCCAAAAGGAATGTGTTTCTCTAATGAAATAACCCTAGATTGAAATCTGCATTCACCAATTTAAAAACATTTCCACATACACATATCTGTTAGCAATAATATCTAGATATCCACAATATATTCATAAACATAAATCAATTAATGAAGACATAAGAGGAGTGCCATAGGTGGATCCGCCCTGAAGCCCTCATGTAAGCTCAAGAGGTTGTCCATCACAATCCTTCTTACCTAGG